>JAFIRS010001846.1:0-285084 GCA_018342105.1 Gonioctena quinquepunctata | reverse complement strand
TTTCGACATAGTTTACAATTGGTTTATGTTTGTTCTTTCCTGCGGTAAACTTTTATCTCTGCCACTGAAGTTTTCTCTGCTTATTTTAAAGGAACAAGTAATGGAATAATGATCTGTAATGTTTGTTCTAATAACGCTTGGAATGATATCGGTGTATTTCTCACATTTTGATTTATAGAAAATATGATCTATACAGGTAGCTGTTGTAGAAGTTACTCTAGTGAATTCGTTCATTGGTGGAATAAAACCTTTTTCAGGCATGATATTCAAATAGTCTTCTGTTACGTGTACAGCATCTATACTTATATCTATGTTGATGTCACCAACAAAAATGATTTTATCAAAGTGATTTTTGGTGTGAAAGTTATCCCAGAAAAGTTCGAAGTTTTCGTTGAAAGTTTGTATGTTACTAGGGGGTGACCTGTATATTGCAATTAATGCGATTTTTCCATTGTTATAGGATAATAGGCATATTATAAGAAGGTAAGGTAATAGGCATATTATAAGAACATATAATTCCAGAGTTTGTTTTTATTCGTCACTCGTATATGAATCATTATTGATTATGAACAATAGAAGAGTAGTTTAACGAAATTATTTTCATAACTTAAATATTTTCTCATTATACGTCAATGTCGTCATCAGAATCGTAACTACGTTCGCTGGATTGAGTTTTGACATCCAATTTGTTGGTTTCTAGAAGAATCAAATTCAAATATGTCAATTGTGCCAAGCCTAGATGATTATGATAAATAAGGGAATTGAAATTCATCCATGCCTATACATATATAATTATACTTCCTGACTGACTCACTGAGTGTCTAACGTTCAACGCCCAGACCAAACCTCTGGACATAAGGAGTTAAAATTCAGACAGTTTATTACTAGTACGACATAGATAACCACTAAGACCCAAAATGTTCTCGAAATTCCATCCCTGAAAGATTGAAAAGGGGCTGAGAAGGGGGTTAGGAGGGAGGTGAATGTAAAAGTGCCATTGTTCTGGAGTCAGAATCATGAAAATTGGTATTTGGAATTTTTTTCTGGAATTTTTGAAATTTTACCATGAAGGGGTTAGAAAAGGGGGTTGATAGTTTGTAAAAGTGTACCGCGTTAGTTTCCAAATTTGGGTAATTTTGAAATTGGTAGTAAAGTTAGTAAAGTTCCTTTTTTAAAAACCCCAGAAGGATGGAAGGAGTGGTGGAAGTTTGTTGGAGGGTTCCGTTAGTTTTCAAGAAGGGTTCATTGAAATTTGTATTCGAGATTTCGTTACGAACAAAAAAAAACTTTTCTCAGGGTTTTTAGGAATTCAGCCCCTATAGGGGAGAAATTGAAGTATGTTTTCCATAGGATTTCCATTAGTTCTCAAGTTAGGGTCTTCTTGAACTTATTCAATAGCTTTATCTTCTGTGCTACGAGAATACAGATAATCATCGACATCATGTTGTTTTCTCATTGCCAAACTTATTCCCAGATATTCATTTTCAAAATTCTCGGTGTTTTTGTTCTTGATTAATTGAGCGACAGATGAGAAAGGAACGGCTCCAAAAATCATCACGTTAATCTAATATACATCTGGATTCACACCAGGATTATTTCCATCTCGTCTCAAGGAGCGCTGGGAACATCTGTCTTCTTTTTTTATCAACACTGTCTGGAACATATACAGACATCAGCGAAGGAATGAAGTCCGAACCTTGCAGGAGGAAGTCATTCAGACTGTATCCAAATGATCTGCCTGCGGCATTGAATTTAAGCCTTATTTTACCGAGTTTGTGGGGGTTCCAAACAGCAAAATGTAGTTGAAACCAGTTCTATGAATTTTCGGTAATTTCTTATGTCTCCAGTTTTTCGCACAGCCCTTGTCAATGTAGTCTTGAATTTCTCCGCAGTACTGTTTTGTGAATTCATTGTCGCGATTCATTTTCCTCTCCATATATGCAAGACGTTTCATGATAGTAGCTTTGCTGTCAGGTAGTGTCATATCAATGTTTCTCCAATGGTGACCTATTTCCCATCAGTTACCAATTTCATTTGTGGTTTTATTCATGATTTCGAGTGCTTCGCGATATTCTACTGGAATGATTATTTCTTCATCCGTTCTAACTCCAGAAGCTCCTAATTCGAAACTGTTCTCACAAGAAGATGGAGTTTATCATCCCCAACATGTTTACAACACAGGTTTGCATAAATTTGTTCATTTGCTTCAGAATAATTATTCACTGATCCATGAATAGTTCAACCCAATTTTGATTTGGACATCATTGGTTTATTTATTATCGGTTGGATAACCTGACGAGTTATGATCAGTCCCTAATTGTCTTGGCCAATGAGAATTTCAGGCTGAGCATTCCCAATATAATCGAGTATTTTACGATCTAGATATGGATGATTTCGAGACAAAGATTCAACATTGATTTTTTGACTTGGTTAACTCAAATTTCCAACAGATCTCAGGTTAGTTTATTGGTATCAGCAGATATTTGAACAGAAAGTCTTTTTGACGTGTCTTCAAAATGGGTGATATTGTTGTTCCACTAAAAACAAAGTGGACCAACTGGTCCAGAAAGATTAATTTTCATTGCTGAACTCCCATCGCTCATCGAGCATGTCGAACATTCATCAAATAGGTTCAATGTTTTTGTTTCACTTGAGGGGCTACGTATTATTACTGGTGCATTGTTCAACTTTGCACAAGATTCCCTTGTAGATACATATTTATCATGTGAAGATTATTGTGTTTTCCTTTGCAACCATTTATACCACATCTTGTTTCAACAAAACATCTGTTTGCCATATGTTAAGATAATTTCAAATTCAGTAAGTACTGATTCTCATTTTTCTGTCACAGTTTTTTCGATGAACTGACCACATTTCTCTATATCATGAGTCGTGTTCATGCAAAATACCTTTATAAAACTATTTTTTCTTGAAACCATTACAGTTCCGTTTTTTGATATATCCCTACTTCTCCACAACATGCTCTTCCCACTTACCATCGAGCTGCACAATACCACCCCGTCTCATGTGGCATTACAATTCGGCCGACTGGGAAGGTCTTCGTATGTTTTTCTCAGCGTTTCCATGGAAGAGAGTTTGTTTCTCTTCAGTAGATCCAACACGATGTGCTGAGGCAATTTCTGAAATCATCATGTTGGGGATGCAAACTTACATACCGAATACCGAAAGAAGAACATCATCCGATAAGACCTGGTTTAACAGAAACTGCTCTAGAGCTGTGGTTTCCAAACAGGCAGCATACCATCGATGGCTGAAAAATCCGGGCCCTGAGACCAGAGCAGCATATGTCGAGGCTAGAGGCATATGCAAAGAGACAATATAATGCTCAAAAGATGCCCACAATGCCAAAATAAGATCAAAACTTGCTGAATGTCCTAACGGATCCCGTTCATTTTGGTCTTTCGCCAAAGCTGTGGGAAGAAACTTCACTTCCAGCTCATTTCCTCCTCTAACCAAAGAAGATGGAACACTAGCAACGACTGCCCAGGAAAAAGCCAATATATTTGCGCACCTATTTGCTGGAAATTCCACTCTGGATTCATCGGGAAAACAACCCCCGAACATTACACCTATTGACAGTCACATGCCCGAGATCACCTTTCGCCAACGTACTATCAGAAAGATTTTGCTGGGTCTCAACACCAACAAAGCCTGTGGATCTGACGGAATCCCGCCGATTGTTCTCAAGAAATGTGCCCCCGAACCAACACCTGTTCTTTGCAAGTTGTTCAACCACTCTTACAATTTGGGGGTATTTCCGTCCAATTGGAAAATTGCAAGAGTACAGCCAGTCCCTAAGAAAGGCAAAAAGGCCCTACCTAGCAATAACAGACCTATCGCACTGCTATCTATTATTTCAAAGGTCATGGAAAAAGCCATCAACATCGAGCTCATGAAATATCTGGAAGACTCAGGAATTGTCAACGATAGGCAATATGGCTTCCGCCATCAGAGATCAACTGGTGACCTGCTCGCTTACGTCTCACATATATGGCAGCTATCTATTGAAAAGTATGGAGAAACTTTAGCTGTGGCATTAGATATCTCCAAGGCTTTCGATCGAGTTTGGCACCAGGGACTCCTCGCCAAGCTTCCGTCTTATGGCTTGCTCCCTCAGCTGTATTCTCTGCTTGCTAGTTTTCTCTCAAACAGGTCTCTCCATGAAGTGGTCGATGGAGTTTCATCTGACACTCTACTCATAAATGCTGGTGTTCCGCAAGGATCTAGTCTCGCACCAACACTATTTCTACTCCACATCAACGACCTGTTGAAATCAACTTCATGTCCAGTACACAGCTTTGCCGATGATAGTACCCTCCATACCGCTTTCTCTTCCAGGGCCCCTATATCAGCCCGTGAAACCAGAAATGAACGAGGAAAAAATGTTAATAATATAAATATGGACTAAGCAACAATTCTCGAGTGGGGATCTAATAACTTGGTAGAATTCAATGCAAACAAAACACAAGCATGTCTTTTCTCTAGAAAAGCCGATCTCACTGTGCCTAACATAACTTTGTCAGGAGTAACCATACCACTGAAGTCATCCATATCGATGCTTGGTATTACTATCAGCAATAACCTATCCTGGGAAAATCACGTGAGGTCCATTGCCAAAAGTGCATCCCAAAAACTTGGGTTTTTGTTTCGTGCGAAGAGCTATTTCACCCCCACTCAGCTGCTTATGATCTATAAGGCACAGATCCGACCTGTCCTGGAATACTGTTCCCATATTCGGAGCGCGGCACCTAAACATATCCTGAGGCTATTGGATTCTGTCCAAAAAAGGGCAATTCGTCTCGTCGGTGATGCCTCGCTTACAAACTCGCTCACTTATCTGGAACACCGTAGAAAAGTTGGCGATTTGTCTCTATTTTATAGATATTTCCATGGGCGATGCTCTTCTGAAATATCAACAATCTTTCCTGCTTTGGCAGTCTCTTCGAGACTAACTCGTCAAGTTCAGTCATCACACCCCACTTTGGAGACCTGCAGAACATCACTTTCCAAAGACTCGTTCATCCAACGAACAGCGAGGCTTTGGAACTCATTGCCTAGGGAGGTGTTCCCCGAGGCATACAACCTCCAGAAATTTAAGAAGAACACCAACTCCTACCTTCTTTCCCTTGGTTTCCACGATGTTCTCTGAACATTACAGGATATCCCTTTTCGTGGGAACCAGAACATAAAAAAAAAAAAAAATGCAGACTTCCATATAAATGGATATTGTTCGCAAATGTTTCTTTCTGATAAGCTCGATTATGTTTGAATTCATGTGGTGTCCGCCTAAAAATCCGCATAGAAATTTCAGGCTTTTGGCCCTCATCAGTAAGAAAAGTCACCAGCCAGCAATCCGGTGAGCTCTGGCCGAAGTGAGACACAACATGAATAAAATCATCATCGAGCTTAAAACATCTTTAGGTGCGTCGGAGAAGATAACTTTCATCCGGCGGCACCTAGTGACAGAAATAAACACTCCATACATTTCTCCTACCTCGATAGGATTCTAAATGGAAGATTTCCTCTCAGTGAGAGTGGCTCAATTGCCCGACTGGCCTATTTATTGAAGAAAAAGCCATATGGAGGAAGAGAAAATAAGAAATGAAATGCATAAAGCACACAAAGTCGTCTTCACAAAAGGTTCAATATAAATTGAAACACAATTGGTAGACCGACAGGCAAAAAACAACTACTTCACTAGCAAAAACAACGCAGAACGTTGAATGATATTCACCTGACAATCCATGCAAACTTCCATATAAATGGATATTGTTCGCAAAGGTTTCTTTCTGATGAGCTCGATTATGTTTAAATTCATGTCGTGTCCGCCTAGCAATCCGCATACCGGTTTCAGGCTTTTGGCCCTCATCAGTACGGAGTGATCACCAGCCAGCGATCCGGAGAACTCTGGCCGAAGCGAGACACAACATTAATAAATTCATCATGGAGCTCAAAACATCTTTAGGTGCGTCGGAAAAAATACATTTTAACCGGCGGCACCTAGTGACAGAAAGAAATACTCCATACATTTCTCCTACCCCGATAGGATTCTGAATAAAAGATTCCTCCCCAGTAGGAGTGGCTCAATTGCTCGACTGGCATATTGAATAAAAGAAAAAGCCATATGAAGGGAGAGAAAATAAGAAATGAAATGCATGAAGCACACAAAGTCGTCTTCACAAAAGCTTCAATATAAATTGAAACACAATTGGTAGGCCGACAGGCAAAAAACAACTTCTTTCCTAGCAAATACCACGCAGAACGTTGAATGATATTTACCTGACAATACATGCAAATTTCCATATAGATGGATATTGTTCGCAAATGTTCCTTCCTCCTATTGTTATCAATTAATATTGATTCATGTACGAGTGAAAAGTTAAATAAACTTTGGAAATATATTCTTTCATAATATGTCCTTCTTTCTTGTCATACATCATGAGGCTGTGAAAATGTTTGTCCGTACAATCATGCATGCATTATATACGAATATTTATTCATTAAATTGCTTGTGGATTACTGGGATAATCGAATGAGTACGATAGCATTATAATATGTGTATGCCCGCGTCAGAGGTAAGTTTCTGTTGTCTGCCAGGCTGTTGGAACCACGGAAAATGTCTGCCGTGCTAGACATAGACTAAGAATATTATCATTAATCACATACATTTCAGTTTTGTCAAAATATTCTGAAATGTTCTTTCCTTGGATTTTCGAATTGTCTGCCATGATCTTGGAATCATCAGGCCATTGAAATTTTTCGTGAATAAGTAGCCGAATAGCAGCCCTGTCCATATATTGTGAAATTTGGTCTCATTTTACAATTGTCACACCCGCTTGACTCCATAGAAACCACTGGTCGCACTAACGAATTCCCATCTCATGTATGGCAGGTATGAGAGAGTATTTTTCTTTATTGCTTTATTTAATGTCGGCCAGTTTCTTCGACCCGGGCTAAACACCGACGCCGGTGAGCACACCCCCTCCCCAACCGGAAATCCTGCGGAATCCTCTGTTGTGTCAGAGAAAGGGGTTCCCAACTAGCTCAACATCCATGAATTCGAGACCGCCATCCTAATTTCCCCTCTGCAGCTGCGAATATGCTACTACGCTGCAGTTAGTCAAGGCATTTTCAACGCGCACCTCCATTGGCAGCTAGTCACGCAACCAAGTGGTAAGCTTGCACGGTGTTGCTTGGCTGACCAGCCACCGCTGTTTCTACATGAGAGAGTAAATAGAGAAATTGAAGGCTGGGTTGAAATACTGTTGTACGTCTGTCAGCCACTAGTTCTCAAACTATATTGTTGAATATAAATGATTAAAAAAATATCTATATTTTCAGAACAGTTTACTATCCACTCTGCCATATTTAGCACACTGGATATTGGGAGTAACTTCTGGTTTCGTATCCGATTTGTTATTGAGGAAAAAAGTTTTCGAAATTGAGACTATCAGAAAAATAATGACCTGTATCGGTGAGTATCCACTTTCTTATGCTTATTTTTCCTGAGCCGATATACTACGGTATGTTCGGTTCATAATCGGTTCATTTGTTGATAGTTTTGTATATAACCTTCGTTTTTCTATGGTGAAAACAGATTTAATCTTGTGCACAGTGCTTTTCATCGGAGAACATTCATTGGTCGTTGAGTTGAGAAAGTATTTGAGCAGTGGCTGAGGTACATTGATCCAGAGATATGATAATTTGTTGAGCGCCTTTTGATTATATGAAAATTTTGAGCCAATTCAACCAAAAAAATTAGATTATTTCAATTCTGATGTATTGATAGTTCGAGAGACTGTAAGTAATTAGTAGATGAACACAGAATGAAATTGAATATCTCTCATCACAAAAAGATAACCATCACCAAATAAATATGTACATATACTTATAACTATGTATCAAGTTTGTGGAAGTAACGTGATAACAACATAAACACTAGGTGACCTATGTATTCTGAGCTCTCTCCTTTCGTAGTTCTACGTATCGGGGTTACATGGGAGTGTGAAGAATATAGTGAAATATACTACCTTATTTGGTGTGTGATACTTTCTGATCATCAGCTTGTTCTAAATAATCGGAATATTTAATTATTCTGGCAACCACGCGTAGAATACTACAAACCACACAATTACAAGGTACAACGCAATAAATAATCATCGGTTGCGATAAAAATATGAAATAACTAAATATGGGTTGTGATAAAGGTATGAACTGAACAATTACCGATAGAAAGAGATATTTGTTTCGATTCAAAAAAGCCACCATCTGCCTACAGCTCTTTCATGGTTTCGCAATCATCAGGACAGTTCGTGGTCTCTTTTGAATCCGAACCAAATCTCTCAAGAGTGCTAATACCTACCGCCAAAAATAAAAATGTGAATTGCACAAAATTATAGAAGTGTCACCTATAATTTGTGGAGTGAACTTAGACCTAATGAAGTGTCATTGAATTCCACTTGATAAGGTCTAAGCTCGACCCCACAAATTATTGGTGTCACTTCTATGAATCTGTGCATTTCACATTTTTGAACAATTACCGTTTATGATATAAGTATGGAATAAACATTGACTTCCAGCCTTCGGAGCTGACGCTATAAACAAAGAATATACCAAAATAGTAATAGTCTTCGACACCAAGGTCTGATACCCAGCGAAGATTCGATGCGAGTCTTGCAGCATCTACCACAAGCGAGTGCTTCAAGGAGTGCTGATAGTGCATGGAAGATTACTTCTGAAACATCAGGGTTCTATAAGCAGGAATCCAGTTATGAAATACTTTCTTTCGGCAACCGAATCCGACACATTCAACTGGGCAACATCTTGAAGAAACAAACTCCTTGAAACTGGGTATAACTCTACTATTCCTGCTTGCCTTTGCTTAACATCAGTACAAAACTACGACTGGTCTGTACTTCGAATACAACATATAGATTGTGGGTTGTGAACTGCGGATGGTGCCTGCTACTTTCGACATGAAACTGCACAATGGAACTCTATGAACGATGAAAAGTATCAACGTGGAAATAACCGTGAGGCTACTGAAATGGGATATATCGAACGAACATTTCCTCCAGTCTCAGCAAGAACAAATCATAACTCACCTCAAAAATGTAGAGCATTCCGAATGAACATTTTGATGGGGCTCTCCACACGTCTGTGACAACTGTTTTCCAAATATAACACAACGTATTACTTTCAACGAACAGGATAACTAGGAGGACTGTCGGTATTCTTGATTCTCACAAAATGACCAAAAACATGCCTATCATCATGAATAATCTCTTCTACTTCTCCAATCAATTCCATTCCACTCGTGAATGTCAACCAAACTCTTTCGAATGTCGGAAATTCCCTTACCCGAATTTTCTGACAGCCGATTCAGAAGAAGGAAATACAAAATAATTGTTATCTCACCTCCATCTAGTAAACAGAGACGCGATTATTGTGATGGTGATTCCACTGAATTCTCAACGACTTACAGATTTTCTCGACACCGAATACAGGTTTCATGAAAGACTGATATTACTCTACTACAGAGTGTAGCCGATAATGAAATATTTGATACCGAATAATACAAAATAAAAGACTCATTTAATGCAGCACTCTTAGATGCTGCAAGATGGCAAGGTATATTTCGGATACGCACACAAACCTATGAAGTCTCTCTCTCCCAACCGTTATTTCACCGAAATAACAGAAATCGAGATACGACGATAGCAAGTTGGAATAAACAGTTATTGGTCTTTGCTGGAGACGAGACATCGCGGCGACTATCAAGTCAAACATTTTTAATGGGACATTTTGAAGGAACTCTTCACGATAATGACTATTCAGGTTGTTGGGGAGTGTCCGGTACTTTTATTGAAATAGTTATATTTTTTGTATTATTTAGTTGAAACACCCTATAATTTTATATGAATCGTTGCCAAGAGATGAGAAGGAATTCATGTAGATATTTTTTGATTAACGTCACCTTTTATTTTATATAACTTAATGTAATTCATTCACGGCTTGAAATATAGTCCAAAAGCAAAATTAGTAGGACCAATTCCCCAACATTTATGGTAGCAGAGTGTGGTTGTGCAGTACACACATATTCGGCAATGAAAGGTGACTGAATTATTTGAAATCTGAATGACAGCATCGATGATGCCTCGAAATATTCAGTCCGGCAGCCGTAGACATAATTTGAATCTTTGAGAAAGAGAGCCAGTTGCCCAGTGGAGTATCCACAGATTTCGACGGGGCCAGACAGGGGGAGCAGAACGACCAGAGAATAAACCATAGCGTGGTCGTCTTGAATTGATTGTGGGTTCCCAATATTCTTCCTATCCTCAATAACGAGTTTTAATGCATTTCTAGTAAAGTCATTCCATTTTCGATATAATTCACACGTTTCAGATCGGTTAAGTGATAGCAGATTCATCAAGAAAATGCGGAACAATAAAAACTAAATTAACTGGATTTGGAAAATTTGTTAATAATTGAATGGAAAGAAATATATTTCAAATATTGATATATTACATTTGAAGGATAAAATAAAGTTTTTTGAACAGATTAAAACTAATTTCGAAGAGTTCAAGGAGGTATTGATTAACCAGTGATGAAACTGAGTTAGAAAGTCACTATTTGTATCTAGAAACTTTTGATAACGATTATTTCAGTCATTTAGCTCTTGCAAATAAAATTTTGTCTGAATATGCAAAGGTATTCAAATACGGAAGGATTTCTCACAGCAGACAATTCTTGCAATCATAAAATTCAATGTGTAATTCATGGCGAAGGTCACTATGTGCAGAATTGTACGACTTTTTTGGAAATGTCAATACTGGACCGTGATAGAAAAGTACGGTCGTTGAGGCTGTGCATCAACTATTTAAAAAAGGGCCATCATAGACAAGTTCGTAGTCGAGAACCATACGTTGAGTTTAATCAAAAACACAATTCTTCATTGCATTTTGAACAACGTCAAATTCCTCAGCGAAGCACTAGCAGTGCCAACGTTGAACCGGTTTCTGAAGCCCTCAATATTGATAATACTGTAGAATCCGGTGTAACTGTTATGTCTGCTTGTGGGACTATCGATCATGTATTCTCATCCACAGCTTAAGTTCAAGTTTCAGATCGAAATGGACATGTGCACATAGTTCGAGCATTATTAGATAGTGGAGCTCAATCAAGTTTCATCACCAGAGATTCATGTGAAAAGTTGCATTTGAATTCGCGTGGAGTCAAATTTGAATAGCATTTCTCCTAATATTTCTGCGAAATGTGAATTGAATCTCCAGGTAATGCATAATGAGTATTCGATTCAAATATGTTTTTATGTCATAGATACAATTACTGGAAATATACCAACTGTTAATATAGATATGTCGAATGTGGTCATTCCAAATCATACAAAGTTGGCAGATCCATCGTTCTTCAAGTCTGATGAAACAGATTTGTTGTTAGGTGCGGATCTATTTTGGAATGTGTAGGCCAGATCTCAAAATAAGCCAGTATTACAAAAAACTAAATTTGGTTGGGTAGTCTTGGGTCCAAGTAGTTTCAATACAACTTCCATTGTTTGTCATTTTGCGCAAACCACAATTGAGGAAAAAAATATTCAGAATTTATTGGGTAAATTTTGGGAAATCGAAGAAATTGATCCGAAACCATCGTGGTCAAGCGATTATATTGCATGCGAAGAGAATTATGTATCTAACACCAAGCGTTCATCAGCTGGTCGGTTTATAGTAACTATATCTGGAAGACTCTATTGAAAAATTGGGGGACTCATATAATATGGTTGAAAATATATTTTTCTCTCTAGAACGAAAGTTACAAGCAAAGTTAGACTTCAAACGACTTAATACAAAATTTATGAGTGAATATAAACGGTTGGGACACATGCAAAAGATTCATCATTCAAATTGAGTAATGGTTCATTATTATATGCCACAACATGGGATTTTAAAGGAAACTCCGCGTTGTTTTTGACGCATCCGCGTCCACCACGTCGTGATACTCATTGAATAATTTGCAATATGTAGGTCCAACTATTCAGCAAGAATAATTCTGCATATTAATTAGATTTAGACAGCATAAATTCGTAATTCCTGCAGATATCGCCAGAATGTACCGGCATATTACAATTGACCCAGAATAAACATGTCTTCAACGAATTCTATGGAGGGAAAAATCCTGTGATCTATTGAACCCTATGAATTGAAAACAGTAACGTACGGTACAGCAGCAGCTCTATTTTCAGCAATAAGAAGTTCATTTCAATTAGCCGATTAGGTAGCTCAGTCGAATCCGATCATTTTGAGAATCATAAAAGAGGATTTTTAAGTGGACAATTTTTTAAAGTGGTGCCGATTCTATTGAAGATGCAGCGCAAATATGTTCAGAAGTTTCAAAGGCACTGAGGCAAGGGTGCATTGATTTGTGGAAATTTTATTCAAGCGATAAGAGAATGTTGAAATATGTCGAGAATGCTGATGTAGAAACGCAAATTATCGATTTCAGTGAGGAATAAAATGCAAAAACGTTAGCTATCACACAGAATCCTTGTAGAGACAAACTGAAATTCCGAATTTCAGGAAAATTAGATGAACCTCGGATTTCAAAAAGAGCGATATTATCCAATATTGCACAAATATTTGACCCATTAGGTTAATTATGACCTTGTTTTATACTTGCCAAATAAGTTTTGCAGAAATTATGGCTTGATAAAATAGATTGAGATGGGACAGTTCCCACAGAAGTATATACAATTTGGCGTGAATACCGAAATGAATTACCTATGTTGAATGATCTTTCAATTGATAGGCGGGTGTTGTGTGGTAATCCTGTGCGTATCGAAATGCATGGTTTTTCCGATGCCTCAGAAAAAGCTCATGGAGCGTGTATATATGTTCGGTCCATGGATTGGATGGAACGGTTCACGGAGGAAAGAACAGAGTGGAAGAAGGAAAAAAGACAAGTGTTCATTGTAACCGAAAGTGAAAAAAATGTAACTATTGAAATTTTGTAAGGATCAAGCATATTATGGCATTGATTTTGCGATTTTGTAATAATTGTCGGTGTATGTCTGAGAAAAAACAAATAGAAGCCCTTTCAGTAAACGAGACGAAAAATGCTATGAACTAGTCGTTGAAAATATCACAAAGTGAGTTTTTCGGAATGGAGATTGATAAATAATCAAGGAATAAAACTCTAAATAGAGACAGTAAATTGATTAATATGGATCCGTTTCTTGACTCAATTATTACGAGTTGGAGGTCGGCTAAATTACGCGCAATTTAATTTTGAAAAGAAACATCCCGTCATACTTGATAAAAATAGTCATCTTGCACTCTCAAAAGTGGTATTTCGAGCCACAGGATACATTGGCTGTTTTACGTGAAGAATACTGGATCATAGATGGAAGATCCATGATCAAAAGTCTTATTCGAAAATGTCTAGTATGTTTTCGTTTCAGAATTACCAAAGTTGAACCAATAATGACTGAATCCGAAGCAACCCTCTGAAATAACAAGTGTGGATTATGCAGGTCCTTTCTTGATAAGAAGTCGTTCGGGACGAGGCTGCAGAATTTTCAAAGCTTACATTAGTATTTTCATTTGTTTTGTGACCAAAGCTGTCCACTCAGAGTTGGTAACTGATTTAAGTAAAGATGCATTTCTGTTAGCTTTCAAAAGATTCGTATCACGAAGAGGATTACCAACTCTCATAAATAGTGATAATGGCACTAATTTTGTAGGGGCAAACAATGATCTGAAGGACTTAGGGGAATTTATTATAAACAATGAAATAGAATGACAGATTATCTGCGAAAGAATTCAATCCACCATACTCACCTCACTCTGGATATCTGTGGGAAGCCGGGGTTGAAAGTGTTTAAAACATCTCAAACGTGTCACAGAAGAAAAACACCTTCAACATTTGAACAATTTTATACCTTGTTAGTAGAAATTGAAGCGATATTAAACTCAAGACCTTCATCTCCTTTATCCTCCTCTCCTGACGATTTACTCCCTCTCACCCCCTCACATTTTTTGGTTGGCCGACCATTGCTCAGTGTCCCAGAGCAAGATGTCACAGGGATACCACCAAACCGTTCATCCCTTCACAAACATCTAAGCCAAATGAAGCAGCATCTGTGGAGTCGATGGAGCAGAGAATATATGGACGAAACTCCAAGAACGGAAAAAAATATAATTCATTTTGACGATCTCAAAGAAGGCGCACTAGTTTTGGTAAAAGGAGATAACCAGCCTCCAACTGAATGGAAGCTTGGACGAGTCGAAAAGGTTCACTTTGGGACAGACCGAGTCGGACGAGTAGTGACTCTACGAACCGAATTCGGATTAATCAAAAGATCATTTGCGAAAATATGTCCATTGCCGCCTGAGTGAGTTAATGTGCGAACTAGGAACAAATTGATGGAGAGACTAAAGTCCTATATGTACTCAATTTGAAACTCAGCACTTTCAAGGTAGGGGGCATGTTCGGTACTTTTATTGAGTTATTTATGTTTTTTGTATAACTAAGTTGAAACACCCTATAATTTTTTATTTGAATCGTTGCGAAAAGATGAGGTGGAATTCATGAAGATATTCTCTGATTAACGTCATCTTTTATTTTATATAACTTGATGTTATTCATTCACTGCTTGAAATATAGTCCAAAGGCAAAATTAGTTGGATTAATTCCCCAACAGGGAGTTGAATGAAAGTATAATATATAAATAACAGTTAAATCCTTCAGGCACATCGCCAGCCGATTATAAAATTCATTTCTCACCTTCCGTAGGATATCAGCAGAACTGCTTCTACAACATCATATCTGGAATTGTCGGTGCTGCTTCGTAAACGAGACTACTCAGTTATGCCCACAAGGAAAAATCCGGTAGCCTCACATCTAGCGTGCGATTCAATAGATCCTCTACGTCCAATCCATCTTCCAGTATGAACATTGTTCAGATATTGCCGAACCAACAGCAAAATAGTATAGTGAAGCAAATATTTTCCAAAACGATTACAATATCCTTCTGTTCTGAACAATCATCGGTTCTATAGCAGTATCCAGCATCTCTAGGCGAATAGGGCCTGTTGAATATTTTTTATGGAAAGAGATCCTGACATCTTTCCACTATTCCATATAGAACGTTATTCTCTTTCAAGTACTGCAAATGACATTTCCTAATATGATCAAGATCAATATTTTACATTTTTCAGTGAACCCGTTAAAAAAAGTTGATTTGACTGAAAAATTTGTGAAAATGAATTTTGGGTCGCTTACGTATACAAAATTAACCATCTGTCCGTATCGTCATCTTTGTAGTTTGTACGAATATATTCCATTTTTCTTTAAGATTTTTTGAGCAGTATTTCGGGATGCATCGGATACATTCGCCAATTCCTTCAGTGTGAACTAATAAATTAACCAAGAATGTACTCAATTGGCGCGAATATAACTATCCACCATGTCAAAAAAAAGCAATTCCAAAATTAGTTTATAATATATCTACCGATCTTATTGATATTAGTTATACAGCGATATATTTTTTTCCGAAACTATTTTTCTGCATAAGAAGGCGTACGACCGCTCGTTGATTCTCAAGTTTTGATTGAGTGAAATGGTAGATTAGTTATGCATTTGTTTTGTTTTTGTTCGAGTTCATAATTGTATAATGAAAAAAACATTGTATTTTTTTTTCAGGATTTGTTGTACCGGCAGTTGCACTACTACTCCTTGGGAAATTCCGGACCAGAAAGTAGTGAAAAAGCTCTGATTCTTCTTATAGTAGCTGTTGGATTCAACGCTATAAGTCTTAATGGATTTTTCGTCAATCATATAGATCTTTCTCCAAACCATGCAGGGGTCATTATGGGGATCTGTAATGCTCTTGGGAGCCTTTCTGGGGTAGCAGCTCCCCTAGCTGTGCAGTTTCTTGTCACGGATGAGGTATATATTCAAGCAATTGATCTGAAAATCCTGTATAACTTTCCTGTCACTTTCATGTTAATGCATGAAAAAATGTCAAAAGACAAAAGTGAGGTGTGGAAAAACAGAATCATTACCCAATTTCTCGAATCCACAGGATAAAACTTTGAGAACTCCTTACCATAAAAAATTATCTATTTTGAATTATATGAAATCTCACCTATCCCATCGGGGAAATTCAAGAAGTAGTCATCATCGAGGGTACGAGATGAAATCATTATTATAATTAATTTTCAACCGACGAAAAAAAAGGAAGGGGTGCTCTAGTCGCCGCGTATATTTTTTTATTTATGACCACGCATAACTTTTCACAGTTGTAGTTCGATTTCGATGATTCTCTTCCCATTAGATAGATTATACCTCGAAGTTGATCCCATTTGAATTTGAAAAAAAATGTCACCCTACAGGGTTGAAAAATAGGGGATATTTATCGTTCACCCACTGATCTTTTACCCGTTAACCGATCACCACTCAATAACTTTGTACTGGGTTATCCGATCAAAATGATTCTTCTTTTAATGGATAGGGTATACTTCAGAGTGATGATTAAATAGGGATATTGATTTCATTTGAAGATATGTTGAAACTTGGCACACATATGTGCTTTGATGACACCACAACATGATGTATACCTGGAGTCAATTGAGTAGGTAGTTATTATTTAGCCAAAAAAATAAAAAAATAAAAACTTTTTATCAAAAATAATTTTAATAATAACTGAGTTCCTTAACTAACTAATTTTGAGTCGGCGCCAAACAAACAATTAACAAAGATCCTTGATTTCTTGAAAAAATATCAAAACGCCGCCGTGCATCCCGCTGCCATCATTTTACGCTTTACCTAATATAATTGCTAGTTCATTCGGCGCCGACTCAAAATTAGTTACTCACAATTAGTATAGGAGCTTAGTTATTATTGAAACTAAGGGGGTTTATTTTATTTTTTGCTTTTAGTTTCTCTTTTCCTCGGTTTATTTTTTGTTGAGAAGTTTTCATTCATTTTGAATTTTACCTTTCAGCTGAGTCAGATTCGAGTATGTTAAGAAGATATGTATCCACAGCTGGCATGTTATGAAGTTATAATGCTTCGGTTTACTAACGTCTTCATATGGCACAGTCTAAGAATATCTAATTTCACATAATAAACAAACCATTTGTCATAAAAACCATGTCCTCTTTGGACAACATATTTCTAGCAACTGTTATAAACATCAAATAAGCTCCCCAATTCAGGAAAAGTGTTAATAACATTAGAACTGTGGAAAAAATGTTATATTTCATTTTATGTCCTATTGGGATATAAAAGACTCTGGATTAGGTATGTTCTTTCTTTCGTATTTTAAATGGCCAAAACAACACCGATACATTGGATAACTATTTTCAAGATCATTACGTCAACATGCTATGTCAGACCTGAGAGATACAGCTTTTTTGGACCACAATTTTTTCAATATATGTGAATGATCTTCCTGATAACATAAGTTATGGAAAAATATTCGTTTATGCAGAGGATACTTCTATCATTATTGCTAGTAAAACATCTGACAATATGACACAATTAGTGAATACAGTTCTTATTGAATTTAATGACTGGTGAAATAAAAGCAGACTCTTTGTGATCCTAAAAAAAACAGTATGCATGCAATTTGCGGATTCATCTCGAAGTCTATATAACCTCATCTCAGTTTCTGAAACAAATCCATAGAATTAGCCAGTTCGACAAAATTTTCGGATACAGTGATTGACTCACTCTTCACATGGCAAGAACATATCGATTTATATGTGAGAAATCAAATCTCCCAAGTGAAAGTTAGATAAAAAATCACTGTTATGCTAAATTTCACTCTATTATATATCATGATATTGCTGTCTGGGGACTAGCTACTGGATCATATAGGATTTTCATGAAGCAAAAAGCGTTGCTGATATTGATTTTCAATTTGGATTATAGTACATCCTGTAGAGAGACATTCGACAAAACAAAATATTGACAAGTTTGTTGATTCTGAAAACATCAACATATATGTTGTAACAGTTTTCAAGAGCAGTCGGACGAATGAAAAGCATTACTCCATCATTACAGTTTTAATGTCAATGTTGCGGCAAGGGATTTTGCCCCCATTGGGGGCCACAATGAATATAAATTTCATTTTTGTTGTATAAATATAGAATTCACTGGGAAAAGGAGGAAGGTACATGGAAAAAAAATCTGTATTTATACAACAAAAATAAAATTTATTTCAAGAAGGGGAAAATCCTCGCCAAAACGTTGGCTTTGAATTATTATTAATGAGTAATGCTTTACATTTGTCCGACTGTTCGTGAAAACTGTAACAACATGAAGAACTGCTGGACGTGAGAACACAACATATTATAACATATATACATGAAAATGAAGGTATCCTACAAATGAGTGCAGAAATGCATAATTATAATATAAAGAGTGAAACACAACACAGAAACAACTTACTGCCAAATCTCATATCTTCTAAAAAAAAATATTTTTACCAGAAAAATGTTTTAACACGGTAGATGAATTTACGTTTGAAGTGAGCAATGCGCGATCGGGTTTATTTCGAAAATTCAATTTTAAAATGTTTCTGTCTCGGTAGAGTATTGCTATGTCCTTTTAAAATTCGTTTGTATATTTATATTGTTTTTTCAATGACGATGTGTTATTTCAATTATTTCCACTGTGAAATGTCTTTCAATCACATTTTATCTAGATATAAACCTATGCAACTATGACTTGTCCCATCTACATAATATGTAGCAAAAAGGGTCAATGAAATCTATCTATCTCATTCTCAATATTGAAATCCGATCAGACAAAAAACATACCAGCTGCTGCTTTATTGGAATGAGTTACTTACATATGAAAAACAACCAGAAACTTATTCAGGTGGATCAGTACATCCAAGGTTATTCCTGTCGCTCCCAAGTATTGTTGTTAAGAAGTGTTGTTTTTTTAATGGCGATTCATACAATGGTGCGATACACAAACATTGAATTGACCCACATGGTTTAAGTTCATGGGTCTGCGGATGAAAATTGTCATCAAGTATTGAAGTGTTCTATGTTTGTAGTGATTGTTCAACATATGGGAAATGCCAGTTATTTTGAAATGTTTTATTCTGAGGTGGAAAATGTCCTGATAGATGAACGGCTGGCAAATTTCCATTTGTCTAAAGAGTGGATTTACAGCAAGTTTTACAATTTCAGCTGGCATTCTCCTCCTCTTCACAGTGCCTTGTTAGCGTTCAAACTATGATCGAAGTTGTCCTTATATTATATTTCAGTAGATATTCAGTGAATTTTTGCGTTGGCGAGCATGTCTTTGGATACCTCGAGTCGACTGATTGTACCGTCCTGCTGAGTATTTGGCCACCAACCATCGAACCTTGTACTATCATGGTTCTGATTACCCTAAAGATAGATGATAATGTTTATGACTCGTTATATGAAGTACATATGTAGCAGGTCATGAGGTGTGGACAATTTGTATGTATAAAATAGTAAAACACAGAATGCACTTAATAAGACCAAAAAAACGCATAAAAACATTATAAATATAAATGAAAATTGCAAAACAGGCAATAATCAAGCAGGTAAATCATTAGCAGCATGGATTAGGGAAGATAAATTTGTGACTATATGTCATAAGTATACGGAAGAGAATAAAGAAAAAAATATGAAGCCATATAACAATTCGAGGTTGCAGCCCCCAATTGTTTTCACGCATTCTTCTGCACATGTTGGGAGTTATTGTGCTTCTTTCGATTAGTTTTTGTATGTATTGGTTTTATGTCCAGTTATGGTCGAAAATTGATTTCCTGATCAGCTAGAGAAAGTTCGAACATAATTCAGAACTGGATGACAATGCAATATTGACTTGAATTGTTATCGGTCTGTAATCATGATGATAGTGAGGAGCAACCGATTTTAAACTAACTGAAATAAACCTCAAGATTTTCAATTCCGCTTGAAAAATGTCACACACACAAGACTAAAAAAATGATTATTCAGATAGAAGAAATCAATATCCCACGTTTATAAAACGGACTGAAGAGTATAAAATAAATACTCCCAGTCCCATACAGATTTATAAAACCATACGGGCTCCTAGCCCCTTTCAGATTTTCCTGAAAATTTTTCATTGTGAATTTTCAATAGGTATGAAAATACTTGTGAGATTAAAAAAAAATACGTGAGGCGCATGCGATAGATAATAGTAATAAGTGAGGAGAGTAGCTGTGGTTGTGAAAACTCACACACTTCAAATCATTTGTATTTCATACTGTTCAGTCCGTAGAATATTGAAAGAAATAATGAATAATATTGATTATTATGACCTATTTGTGCCTCTACTGCTGTTTATTGTTCAGAAATAATATTAGGTTACTAGTTAGGAACAAGTTCATATTAGCAAGTTTCCTCTACATATTAACCATTCCATATTTTCAGCATAATCCGAACCAATGGAAAGTCATATTCTACTTCTCATCCGCAATATATCTGATGTCGAATTTCGTTTTCCTCTTCTTTGGATCCGGAGAGGTACAACCATGGAATGATCTGTGATAGGTAGGTTGAATATTTGTTTTGTGATGTTGCAACTGCCGTATGTAGTTCTACTATTCTGATGTACAGGGTAGATTTATATTAGAAGTGTGTATAATTCAACTCGGAACATTCCACTCTTGCAGCTCAAAGTGACAGGTTCGAAATCAAAACTATTTGCATCAATGAAAGAATGAAAGTACAATATGAGTCACGAACGAACTGCACAAGGTTCAGAATCTTTCAAGGTAACATTGTTATTTTGATATATATGTTATTCTTGAAATTATTTTGTTATTTTTGAACCAATTATTCTGCCTTCCTCGACATTCATATGTTAGGTTGGTTTTGGAATTCTGGTGGTATTTTGTTTTCTCTTGTTCACTTCCCAGATTTTGCTCCCGTTTTCCATTGAAACTCGTCATTGAATCCTCAATATTTAAGCTACAGATTTTATTGAAAAAGTGTGATAACAATTCAAATATACTGAAAAATCAGAGGGTATGAGATCTTAATTCGGCAGGGGTGTTGGATTCACGAATTGGAAAATTGTTCAATATTTCATACTCTCTTATCCCTTCCGGTTTCATCGGAAACTACCCCGAATTAGGAATTCAAAATAGAACACCGTGTATATTTTAACTTTTTTGGATTCTAGGGACGACTGTAAGTATTATTACATAGTTTTGAGACGAAAAATTTGTACATGTGAGTTTTTAGAAACTTTTTCCTGCATCTATAGTGCGTTGGTCTCACTTCGGACAATCTGAGTAAAAAATATTATATGACAGTTTTTTTCTACTAGTTGAGTACCTATGGCAGTTTGATATCTCCAAAACCGCTAATCATAAAATGTCAATTTTTTCAAATTACATCGTCTCTCAGACACATTTCCTAGATTCTGATTCCTACGACGAAGTCATTGATGGTTTTGAATCGAAAATCGGGTAGATATCAATCCTCATACACTAATAATTTGTCGAAAAATTATAAGGAAATTGGAGTATATCATCATATATAAAGTATGATGTGGACACAAAATTGAACGAAACCAGATTTATAACTTTGATTTCATGATCAAAACGGAAGTAACTTTTATTTTGCCAATGAATATTTTTTTATTTCGAAGGCACCTCCATTCGGAACTGAATCATTCTTTGAAATTGTTGATATAATTCTCTATTTAATTATAAAAAAAATATTTCGCAAATATCTCCAAGTAGGTCTACTCAGTTTCGGAAATGGATAATATTCACTTAGTTTTTCAGATTTATTCCCATTCTTATCACAAAATTCCCATTGGTAAAAACTGAAAAAATAAAAAAATGTGCTCTGTGAACAAAAATAACTTTGACAAGTATGAAATAAGTGTTGATAACCAGATGAGTTCATATAACTAGTGTGCCCTAGGTCATTGAATTTTTCAACGAACATGAATACAACAGATGAAAAAGTGGACATGCTAATAATTTATGGCTAATGCAAGAAAAGTTCGAGGAAAGCAGCAACTCCGTATGCTGAGAGGTATTTCAACAGACATGTTTCCAAATTTTCCTGTTGTGGAGAAAAAACTCAGACTAGAAACTCCAACCATCAAACTATTATCATTGATGAATTGACGAAAATCAATGTTTTGGCATTTGTAGAAATGAATTCTACCGATTTCACCAGGGAAATCAGTCATGCGTCACAAATTCATCATGAGTCAGCGAAGAAGATTTTGAAAAGCTTAGGTTCCCTTAAGTATCAAGTGCACTAGCATTTGTATTAAACTGATGGAAATTGAAGATTCATTCATTGTGATTGGTAACTTCAGAACAATACTGCTAATCCCGACTCAGATCATTCGATATTGTTTTCCAAAGACTCACGAACAGTGGAATGTTCAACAAAAAAAACCTGGAGATATTGGGTGACACAAAATAAGCATTCAATGGAAGAAAGTAATTTTCAGGAAAAATTATTGGTGAACTTATTGGTTGGTGTAATCGGAAGTAAAATAATTGAACCAATTTTACTTCAAGAACAGTTAGGAGGGGTAAGGTTTCAGAATTCCTTCATAATGATACTGAAGAATTTTCAATGGACTCACCACTTGCTCTTTCTGAAGTGATAAACCTGGAGCTGATGTCCAAAAAGGCCAACTCAATTGCTACAATTATAGCGACCTTTGAAAGAGTCGAATTACAAAATTGGAATAGAATAGAACTTTATTCAGCATCAATAGCTATTATATAACAGTACATGAATGTTACATTTGATATCATTACACATGAACAATATAACTTATACATTAAAATACATTTTTCTCAACCTTGTTTTGAGAATTTTGACATTTGCTGATGTCTCAACCAAGAGGTAGATCATTATATGATCTCAAACCTTCGATGAAGAGGGTTTCTTCCAAAGCATTCATATTGAAGCCTTGTATGTGGAACTGGTCATTGAACCTCAAATTATAATGTATCATATCTGCCCTTTCGATAATATATTCTTGCAATTAAGAAGGAGCTTGTCCATTAACAATTTTAAAAATTAGTACTGATGCAGACTCTTTAATCAATTGGGAAATATTTGAAAATGTCAACTCCATCAACATATCATTTGTCACTGTTAACCTGCTGCAACGTTATAAAATACGCATTGCTTCATTCTGAATTAGCTGCGAACGATGTATTTGCGCAGATGAACAGCAGAGAAATATGGACATGCAGTAATCAAAATGTGGGTATATGATAGTGTTATAAACAATTTTTCTACAACATGGGGAAAGGTTTATACAAATTCTATAAAAGTGGCCGACTTTTTTGCCTTTGTTTCTACATAAAAAAGCAATATGCCCCGAAAAATTAAGTTGAGGGTCGAATAGAATGCCGAGATACTTTATCTCAGCAACAAACCTAATTACAGAATCATCCATTTTCAACAGAAAATTTTCTTGATTGAACTTAGTACAATTGATTTTGCTACCTAATATCATACACTTAGTTTTTGGGCATTTATCCCAAGTTTATTGGCCCTGAGCCAACTATTCAAAATATCTAACTCATTATTCATGGTTTCAACCAAGTTGTTATAGTTTTCCCCAGATATGGAAATCAATGTCTCATCTGCGAATAGATTAATAAATGAGTTTTGTAGGTAAAGATGTAAATCATTTACATATAGTATAAACAATAATGGCCAAGCACACTCCCCTGAGGAACCCTGTTGATACTATATATTTCGTCAGAACAACAACTATCAATTTTTGTTTTATGTTGCCTATTTGTAAGATAATTTGTGAGCCATTTGAGCACTGTGTCTCTTATACAGTATGCCTCACAGTTTTGTTCAATCTATTATTCCAAACGCCCTTTCCAGATCTACAATTACACTAACGACAATTTTTCCATCATCAATGTCCTTTTTCCACTCATTACACATTAATTGGCAAGCTGACTCAGTAGAATGATTATGCCGAAACCCAGATTAGCAAACCAACAGCAAATTATTCACGTTTAGGTATTCCACTAGCTGCTCATACACTAGAATTTCTATTATTTTTTCAATTACTGGCAGTGAATTTATTTGTCTCTGGTATAGGTATTATTGTGCTGCACTTCAGGACTGCTGGCAGAACACCAGTGTGCAAACACGTATTTATGATAAACAATAAAGGATACCCCACCACTGAAAATATTTTTTTTAATAATGACCCTGTAAGCACATCATCACTCGTTGCTTAATTTTTCTAATTGTTTACTATTTTCTGCAATTCATCGAGAGAAATAACAGGAAACGTGTTAATACTATAATTTAAAACAATTTCAATCACCACAAAAGTTGTAGGAGCAGGTATGCTTCCAGAAATTTCCTGTGTACTATTAAAATAATACTTATTTGATTCTTCCTTGAAACTTCCTGCACCTAGGTCCAACGAGTTGAAGTCGAAGTGACTGTTTTTACAATTTACTGTTTATTTTAGCGTATGAAACGGTTTTTACTATCATTTTTACATTCATCAATAGTTCTTTCATAAAATTATTTCTCTTTGGCTCTAATTAAGGATACAACTTGATTTCTTCTCCGTCCATATTTTTCGAAATCTAATAGATTATTTGTATAGTGAAACGTTTTGTAACACATATCTCCCCCTTTCTGTAATGTTCTGACATCATTGTCAATCTACCCATTTGAATTAGAGAACTTTTTTACTTCTATTGGCGATATTTTATTCGAACTTGAATCAATATTGATTGAAAAGTTTCAATATAAGACGTGGACATCAGTAGGAGTATAATCTCAATGGAAGGGAAATGACGGTCATAGCGCTAGTAGTGGATAGTTATCGCAGGACTCAGTGGCGAACTTGTAGCGAATGAGTCAGAGAAATAACTGGTTTTGAACAATTTCGTACAGAAAATCTTGCATTACAGCCCGCCAAACCAATCAAAACACGAAAGTTCTGTTTTTTTGAACGATTTCCTACAGGCTCATTTTTGCTTCAAATGATTCGTTTCTTGTGGACATTCACGAAAATCGCTACGCCATAACGTTCTGATAGGTATAAATAATCGCCATACTGTCACAAAATAGTCGATTTTTCTCAAGTTGCTAGACGATTTCCTTCATTATAACATATCCATTTTTTTAAGTTCATGATACAATGTGTCCGTTAATATATTAGCCATACGACTGCGAAAGTAGCGCCTTACTAAAAAACTTTTTTTTCGGAACATTTTCAGAATACGACTGCTCAACATGTGGAATCATTCACTACGGTATTGCATCCTCGTATTCAATTAACTTCAATATGATTTTACCTGAATAAAATACCCCATGCTGTGACGATGATGGCGTATTGATTTTTTGAAAGTTGATATGGAACTTTGCCTCGGAAAAATTGTGCCATACTCATGATGAAGAAAAATAGGTGAAAAAATTGCCTACTTTGGCAGAATGGCGACTATTTATACTCGTCAAAACAGTATGGTGTGGCGATTTTCGTGAATGTTCACTCAAAATGAGTTATTTGCAATAAAAATGAGCTGGTGGGAAATCGTTTGGAAAAAAAATAAGAAATTATCTGTTCTGATTGGTATAGCGGTCTGTAAGCGGCGCCGCATGATAATGGCATTTTACTTTCGACGGATTATGTTTCATAAACAACCAAAAATTGCAAGATTTTTGGTGTTCAAAATCGTTCAAAACCCGTAATTTATCCGACAAGTTCACTACTTGATCCTACGATAACGTAGCCACTACCAGCGCTATGACCTCCATTTCCCCCTTCATTAATATTGCAATTCGACCCTTCAACCCATACTTGTAGCAAATGAGTTGGCCTTATTGTGCATTAGCTCTAGGTAAATGATGTGTTTCAGCGAAATTGGGCTCCACCTCATAATACCATCCATTCCAATTTAATGAACCAGTTAAATAAGCAAGTGATTGCAACGGATGGACATGTATATTGGAACTTCCCATCACCTTATATTTTAGAAATTTTTGTGTGGGGTTATGTGGAAGAACGAGTGTTTTAAACATGGCCTGGATTAATTAAAAGTTAACAAAATTGCATTCTTCGCGAGGTGGGCCGATTGCAGAGATTCCCGTGCACGTATACCTCTCTATTTGGGCCCATTGTGCGCCCACTTGCTCTGGGAGAATCAGCTGTGCATGCCGATTTTTTCAACGAAATTCAGCAATTTCCTCAGCTAAACCTCCTTGACGTCCACTGGGTTCACAATTATGCTCCTAAGGCTGATATCCCTCTGGTGCACCAAAGCGGGACACTCAGTGAGGATGTACGACGATGTTTGTTTGAAGGTTGTAGACGATGTGGTAACTTGATAACTATCGTTTCGAACGTCCATCGTCTCCATGTATTTGGAAGGTTTTCACGACGTTTCGAATGCTTGTATCTGCAATCGTCTTCAGGTGAATACTGACAAGTTTAGGTGGTACTTACCAATTTATATCACTGTCGGCGCAATGATGCGTGCAATTCCGCCATGTGCAGCGGTGCGTGTGATTTCGCGCGATGTGGTGGTGCGTGAAGTTTCGCGCCTCTGCAGCCCGCCAGAAAGAGCAATCAGGGGTTCTTGATCTCAACGCTTGGTTGACTAAAGGTGTTATTGGCTTAGATGTAGGCGGCCCCTTTGAACTTCCGTTTGAACCAATGCTCCTCTCTTTGTAGAACACTTGCGTCGTCCCATAGAACTTGATGATGCTCAGTCCAGGCGTGGTCAGCGATTCCCGATTTTGATGTTCCTCCACGTTGACTCCATTTCTTGTGCTAATCCAATCTTACCGATAACGGTCTCTTTGTCTCTCCAATGTAGGAATCTCCGCATTCACATGGAACTTCATGAATGCAATTCTTACTGATTCCATTTCTGTTGTTAGGTTTGGTCTTGGTCAGGAAACTCCGTAAAGTACTGCCGGATTGGAAGCAGCTCTTTATGTTGAACTTGTTTCCGATCCTTCTGATCTTCTCGGAGACACCTCTGATGTACGGAAGGCAGATCACTGTGCTTTGTTGTTGCTTTTCACATGTCTTCGTTCTCCGGAGTTGTTTCAATACTTCGTCTAGGAGTTTCTTGGGATATCCATTCCGGTGGAGGTCCTCTCTGATGTGGATTAATTCGGCATCTAGTGACTCCACGTCGTTGTATATGTGCGTCGCTCTCTCTACCAATGTTCTCATGATCCCTCTCTTCGTCGAATTCGGATGGTTGGAGCTGTAACTGAGGTACTGTCCCGTATGTGTCTTCTATCTGTAGACGGAGGTGCAAATTCCATTGCCTATTCTCTCAACGTTCACATCGAGGAAGGGTGAGGCACTGTTGGTTTCCATTTCCATCGTGAATTTGATCGAATCCCTGATTTTGTTAATTCTTGAGAAAAAATCGTGGAGATGTTTGTCTCCGTGATTCCATATAATGAAGGTGTCATCCACGTACCTCAACCACAGGTTCGGTTTGTATTCTGCCTACCGTATAGCGAATTCCTCGAACCACTCCATGTATATGTAGGCGATGATTGGAGAAAGGGAAGATCCCATCGGGAGTCCGTCGACTTGAGAGAAGAATCGGTCCTTTTCCAGGAAATATGAGTTCTGTAGGCAGCACTGCAGTAATTCCAATTTTGCGTGGGTGAGAAGGTCAGTCCTATCGTGCAGCTGGTCATCCTTTTCGAGTTTCCTTTTGATGATACTGAGAGATTCCTCTATAGGGACATTGGTGTGAAGGCTCTCCACGTCGGAGCTGATGAAACGATCTTCTGGTCCAAGTTCAACATCTATGATGGTGTCAACGAAGTGCTTGGAATTCTTGACGTATGAACTGTTATTTCTTTGTAAGGGTTGTAGTATCGGTAGGAGGTATTTCGATAACTTGTAGGTTGGTGATCTGGTCTCAGTGATCTGGTGACCGGTCTCAGTGGCAAGTCTGGTTTGTGGATTTTCGGAAGCCCGTAGAGATGCAGTGGTTTGCTGTAGTGTGGCGTTAGATGTGATCGTTTGTTGTCTGGAATGAAGTGTTTGAATTTTCTCAGAGTGTTGTAGATCTTCCTTTCTATAGTGGGTATCGGATCCCTTTCAAGAGTTCATAGTTCCCTGTGTGGAGTAACGACTCCATCTTGTCATCATATGTTGTGGTGTCCATGATAACCGTGGCGTTTCCTTCATCGGCTGAAAGAATCTTCATGGATGAATCCTTTTATATAATTTTTAAGGCCCTCTGTTTCCCTGCAGTGATGTTACTCCGGGGATTCCTCTCCTCCTCGAGTGTCTCTCTCACTTTTCATCTGAACTCTTCTGCCTGGATGAGATTCATTCTGCTTCTGGTTGACTCTACCGAGCTCACAATGTCCGGTATAGGTATTGTTTTAGGTGCAACTGCAAAGTTCAATCCCTTTTCCTGTAGGGACTCCTCTACTCCTGTAAGTGGTTTAGTTGAGATATTGAGACGATGTCTTGTCATCTCCCAGGTCTCATCTGCACAGGGGATCATCTGTGATCCCGATAAGTTCCATGTGCCTCTTCAGGTGATTGTGTCTTGTTAGGAGCCCAGTCACAGTCTTGATGTCCCGTCTGTTGAGTGACAGGATCTCTCTAGACATTTTTTCCGATGACCCCTTTATGTGGAGCTTTGATTGCGTCATGCATGGCGTGTCTTGCAATATTTAGATGAACTGCTTTTGTAGCAGTTTCTCCATGTTTGAGATTGACATGCTGCTGGGTATTCCCAAGATGGGTTCCGCTCCAACTGTAGTCTTTCCCAATTCTATCTATGTCTGCCTCTTCGTTCCCAGGGACACCTGAATGTCCCGGGACCCATATGAGGCTGACTTTGCTTGTTTTCGATGAACTTTCGATGGCGTTTACGCACTAAGACACCAGTTTGGATACAATCCTATTTGCACCATAATAACAACTTTGCTGTCCGAGTAGATAGTAGTAGACAAAACTGCGTTCGTTAAGTGTCTGCTACCATGAATCTCTCTTGTAAAATGTAGTACGAAACATAATTGCTAGAGCCAGAAATTGTCTGAAAGTTGGCGGAATGCACTTCGAACATTTATTTCCCTCTACTAATCCTGGTATCATGGGTATTTTTTCTCTGTTGGAATAAATTGTGAACGTTTGTTTTTTTCATTCAGTTTTATTCCATTTGGTATTCACAGCATTCTTAATGAGCGATATACTCCAATTTACTCATCATTTACATAAAAAAAATTGTCTATTAGTATTGTTATCCATCCGATTTTTGATTCGAAACTATCTATGAGTTTCTCGTGAGAATCAGAATCTAAGAAATGTGCATCTGCGAGATATTGTCATTTGAAAAAATCGAATTTCTTACAATTAGTGACTTTGGAAATATACCGTCATAGGTAATCAACTAGGCGAAAAAAACTGTCATATTATACTTTTACTCAGCATTTATGTCCATCAGATTAGTTGTAGTGAGTCCAACATACTCTAGATGCTAAAATAAAAATTAATATCAAAAATAAAATTTACCAATTTTCCGTCTTAACACTATGTGATCGTACTCATAAAGTGGAAATCAAAAGAAATCGCAGCATTTATGAATAGAATAGTTAATTCCAATTTCACATATCTGTTACAGGTTTATGTTTTGTGATTTCCTCAAATTATTGAATCTGAAATGAAAAAAGTTAAATTGTTTATTGCCAATCCATATAAAATGATAGAGGGTCCATTATATTATCGCCTATGAATTACATGACTTCTACAAGAATCAAATCATAATAAAGAAATTCAAAGACAAGCTCGTATTCAAATGCAATAGGAAGTTGAAAATAATTGCTTTGGATATGTGACGTAGGTTGTTTCGTGAGTTATAGAATTCAAAAGCATGTCGCACATAGTTTTCAGTTCGAATACAAAAGCGACAAGCTTTCGAATATAATAACCCACTTCACACATTCAAAGCAAATATTTCTAGTTTTTTAGTGCATATGAAAAGAAGCTGGTATTTGAATTTTTTTTTATAAATCATTTTATTTTGAACTTTCCAGTACGCCTTAATCTATGCATTCTTGTTGAAGCATCGTTATCATGAGGCCTTTTTTTCCTGAAAGTTCTGAGCTATCTATTCCTTCAATGAGGCGACCATCTGAGGATTAACTCATCCGCCATCTTGGAGTTGCCATTTTCAATTCATGAATTTGAACTGAAAATCAATAATCTTTGACTAAATTCATAATCTCCAACCCCAAAAACCCTGACATACCAATTTTGAATCGAATCGGGCTATAATAACAAAGCGCGTCCGCCATCTTGAGTTTGTGAATTTTGATAAAAAATTCATAATCTTTGACTCCGAAAACCCCACATATCAATTTTGAATAGAATCTCAACATAAACACAGATATCATCGGCCATCTTGGAGCCGCCATTTCAATTTCATGAATTTTGAAGGAAAACTCCTCCACTTCGATCCTGAAAACTCCCACATACCAATTTTGATTCGAATCGGACCATAAACCTGAACTTTGTTCGCCATTGTTGGGCGCCATTTTGTTTTTTTCTCTAACAAAAATTCCATGAGAAGCCATTCCAATTCAATACATTTTGGCAAAAAAATCACTATCTCCGACTCCCCCACATACAAATTTTTAATAGAATCGGATCATAATCACAAAACTCCTCCGCCATTTTGGAGCCGTCATTTCGAATTTATGAATTTTGACAAAAAATTCATAATTATTGACTCCGAAAACTTCCACTTACCAATTTTAAATCGAATCGGACCATAATCACATAACTTGTCCGCCATCTTGGAGCTACCATCTTAAATTTTTTAATTTTGACAAAAACATTCACAATCTCCGTCCCCGAAAACCCCCACATATCAATTTTCAATCGAAATGTGTCATATAAAAAAATTCGTCCGCAATCTGGAAACCATGGCTTGTTTAAAGAATGAGTTAACACCCGGTATAGTTCAGAGTTTGGTAACCACAGTTGTTTATTATGTTGAAAAAAAAAACATCATAATTTGCTATGAGATATTTATATTGTTATCACCGTGGTTGAGCGATTGCTGATCGACCACCCGAATTTCATAAACCCTCTATTTAAACCTCATAATCACTAGATACTCGACAGATACATTTTTTCACATATTTTTTTTTTGTATTTTTTCTTTATAAAAATCACGTATGTACATAAGCATCAACTAGACCTCTGCTATTTGAATATACTCATTTCTCGTTATTCTTGAAATTGAATGTTTCACGGGAAACTATTTACAATCAGTTAACATCCGTTTGAAGAATACTGTACAAATATCAGGTTATTCCTTTTTTTTTATCATTATCATCATAAACTATCTTCATTGGCGCTGGAGCTATGATAGTATCATACTCAATTTTGGTATAAAATCTATTATTTTGAATCACAAAATTTTATTTTTCAGGTTCGGAATTGCTGAAGAAAAAGGCATTGGTTGACGAATTTACTATATAATAAAGGCTGTATCAGCAAATAAATTTTTTTCCAAGTTTTATGTTTCATTTCATTAAACATGTTTGATGAAACACGCTTCATTAACTTCATCCGTATGTATGTATGTAGAAGAATCTGACAATGACAATGTGGCCAGCGATCAGAACTGCCTGTCGTTCATTGATCCAGCGTGAGCTTGGAGTTGGATTTATCTTTCTCGAAATGAAGTTTTACTATTTATTTTTCTTGAATTAGCCAATTTCCGTTAGATTATCAAATGGTTATGATTTTGTCGTCCTCTATTATTGTATTGCTGATTCTGATATTTCAACTGTTCACTTTTCTGTTGAATGATATTGATTGATTAGGTGTTAAGATTCTCAATATTTTTTTTTTTGAATTGCGTTGTTCTAACAACACATATGGAAAATTAAACTATTAAATTTATCATTTTGGCTATGAATGCTTCAAACTCCAAATTCTTAATACTTCGGAAGGGATGTAGCATTCTTTCCCATATTTATTTTTTTCCCAGAAGCACTCCATTATCTTTTTCACAGAGAATCTGTGTTTCATGACCAAAGGGGCCGTCAGGTACGAAATATATAATATAATTCAATAACAACTTTAAGTTTTGTACAATGCGGTTGTTTTCTGTGAACAATCACGATTTGTTGCTAGCTGGAAATACTTTTATCAATAATATCATTTGAAATAACGAAAAAATATGTTTAATCCTTGCAGATTTCATCGAGGGTGATATAATCGAGTGCTAGGGATTTTATCGCTCAATTTGTTTTTGTTTTTTTGAGAAAGCATTTCTCCTGGGAATTTTACTGGGTGCGATTTGCGGATTTCCAATAGTTTTCTTCAATAGGTTTTGGTATGATGGAGTTGTTCCGTGAACGATCACGTTATATCGCTATCAGGTCTCATCATGTAGTTATGTTTTTTCATAACAGTTTCTATGTCGAGGATTGATATTTTCCTTATGTTGGTAAACACTTTTCGGATATAACTTTTTCATACGTTAGGTATACGTGCATATGGTTGACAAAATATTCACACGGGAATTGTATGGAATACAATAAAATTATTGGTACAATCAGAATTTCAGCGTGAGAACTCTTTTTATTCATTTTTCAAGGAAATTGTGACAGTAGAAATCATCCAATATGCGAATATGATATAAATTTTGCATTTTTCCCGAAACAAATGCACTATGTGTATCTGTTACAATCAAGCCATAGAAAAAAACCCCAAAATGTCAATTAAAGGTAATAATTTCAAACTGAGTAACCACCAAATAATAAACAGAAACAACTTAATTTGACGAATGACAAATACAACGGATATTTCGTTACCAATTTGTTCGCAGAACAAAGTTATTTACGTTTATTGAATGAAATATATAACGTAAAATAATATTTTTTTAATCTTATCGCAGATATGAATACGTTCTGGTAGACTAGATGAAATATCCAACCTGGAAGAAATATATATAATTGTTCATGTATTATTTCCCTCAAATATGCAAGAAATTAACAACAATATAATTTAAATCCGAGTTGCAGCCTGGATACAGCAATAAATTTTCATTTCAAGAGCTCCTGCATTCAAATCTGATCTCTGCAGATTTTAGTGAATTGGTAAGGAAGTATATTAAATGGAACGTAATTTTAAGGAGAGATATATCCACATTTAACTATATGTTTATTGTATGACTAATTTCGGAAAGGAGTGAGAATATCTAGTTAACCAAATGCACAAAATTATGTGATATACACTTTTGCTTTTTTGTAGCGTTACTCGGAACGCGTTAGAAGATTGACTTTTGATGGCATAGACTGGTCTTTACTAACAATCGTTGGATACCAACAATGTCTACAAATCTTCCTGCTTCTGAACTCCATAGCATTGGGTTGAGATTCCCTTCACGAATTATAGATATCGCATCTATAAATTATGTATTTCACAAATTTGTCTTTTGGCAGAAGTCAGTAATTCCCCGCTAATTTTGGGAAAGACCTCATAGCCGTCTTGTTAATTGGAAAATCATGGAACAACTGTAGGCAGACGCTAAATTTTTCGGACTCAAATTGAAATCATCTCCCCTACTATACTTGATGTTTGAGAAAAAAATGCTTTTCCAGTGATAGACAGCACAAAAAAGATAATTGGGACCATGTCCCTCATCATTTTTAAACCAATCAAATGGTCGAAATTTCATAGAGAGAACCAATCAGATCAGTTTCATAGTGATTAATGTATTTTCTCTATTTTGTACCAATAAATGCAAACTAGCTTCGCGATTGTTTCACGATTAATGCATAGTAGTTTCTGTCAATACATTCAATTCCTATGAGGAAACAGGAAATTCAAAAATTATTATATATATATGGCATTTTGAGCTCACAACATACAGTGATATGATATTGGAATTCAAATATACGTCCTTCATCCCGTTGAATGAGCCTCGGGTTTTCGAATAAAGAGATGAGTGACTCAATTCCAGAACTCTCAGAACATCAAGGGAAGTGATTGTGGCGTAGTGGTTTGGTCATTATTCTACCGAGCAATAGAAAATTTAAAAAAATCAGATGTACAAAAAAGTAAAAAATAATTTTTCAAATTGTTTGACCTAGATTATACTGTGAGTAGCAGATTCTGAATCTTGCCGCGTAGGAATACACATTTGATAATCGCGGCAAGCTTTTGAATCTGCTATACACAGAATAAGCTAAGTCAACCAATTAAAGAAATAATTTTTGCCTTTGTAGTGCATTTGTATAATTGTTTCTTTTTCATTCTTTTTTCTACAGTCACTCATGAAATCCGTCATCTTCGATCCTAAAAAAACCCACATATCAATTTTGAATGAAATCGGGCCATAATAACAGAACAAGTCACCATCTCGCAGCCGCCATCTTGAACTAATGAATTTTGACAAAAGTATCATGATGTACAACCCCAAAAGTTCCCACACACCAATTTTGAATGAAATCGAGCTGAAATAACGAATTTTGTCGTCATCTGGTAGCAGCCATTTCGAAATAGAAGTTTTTTACAAAAAATCAGTATATTCAACCCCATAGACCCCACATACCAATTTTTATTAGACTCAGGCTTTAATAACAAAATACGTCGCCATATTGGAGCCACTATCTTGAATTCATGAATTTTGATAAAAAAATTGTGTTCTCCGTCCCCGAAAACCTCCACATACCAATGTTTAATAGAATCGAACCATAATCACAAAACTCGTCCGCCATATTGTAGCCGCTATTTTTCATTCTATTTTTTCTACCAAAAATTCCATAATGCATTGTCGCCGGAATTATGAATACCTGCCAAATTTCAGCTCAATCAAGTGGGTCAAATTCAACTTGTTAGATCTGATTACAAACCCTTAGACAGGTAATGGATTTATTTTTTGTCATAATCGGTTCCAGATACAAAACTATCCTATTTCATAATTGAATATTGCACGAGTTGGATTTCCTAGAGGCAAATTGGTTGAGAGAACATGAGAACAAATGCGATAAAATCCTCTAGCACGAATGAATTTTGATGAAAATATTTCCCAAATCACATTTAAAACTATATGAAATCACTAGAATCAATGTTATATCCAAAATTCCAACAAGGAAAGATTTCTTGTTCCAAATTCGAAGGAATCGTTTTACAGATTCTTTCATGTTGATCATCTGCTGCTCTTAAACTCACCTCAATACTTTTTCAAATGTTTCCCTATAAAATAAAAATTTTCTGACTCTGGAACCGATTTTAACAAAGAAAATCCATTACCAGGACAAGAGCCCGAACCTTCTGCGTGGTAGAATTATAACCTAACTACTGAACCACAACCACTTTCCTTGATTCTGGGTTGAAAAGGTTATATTTGAATTCCAATATCAAATCACTGTAGTGAGCACAAAAAAGCATATACAGGGTGTTACCAAATGAGAAAATCACGCGAGGTCCATTGCCAAAAGTGCATCCCAAAAACTTGGTTTTTTGTTTCGTGCCAAGAGCTATTTCACCCCCACTCAGCTGCTTATGATCTATAAGGCACAGATCCGACCTGTCCTGGAATACTGTTCCCATATTTGGAGCGCGGCACCTAAACATATCCTGAGGCTATTGGATTCTGTCCAAAAAGGGCAATTCGTCTCGTCGGTGATGCCTCGCTTACAAACTCGCTCACTTGTCTGGAACACCGTAGAAAAGTTGGCGATTTGTCTCTATTTTATAGATATTTTCATGGGCGATGCTCTTCTGACATATCAACAATCGTTCCTGCTTTGGCAGTCTCTTCGAGATTAACCCGTCAAGTTCAGTCATCACACCCCTTCGTAGTCACTTTGGAGACCTGCAGAACATCACTTTCCAAAGACTCGTTCATCCAACGAACAGCTAGGCTTTGGAACTCATTGCCTAGGGAGGTGTTCCCCGAGGCATACAACCTTCAGAAATTTAAGAAGAACACCAACTCCTACCTTCTTTCCCTAGGTTCCCACGATGTTCTCTGAACATTACAGGATATCCCTTTTCGTGGGAACCAGAACATAAAAAAAAAAAAAAAGTGCGAAATATTTCAGGAGGTGATTCCTTGTCGAAAATTAAAGGGGTCTTTCATGTAAACAAAAGGTCTTAGGCATTTCCTTGAAAAATTACACGCTTACAAAAATGCTGGAATCGTTGAAGAGTTGATGGAATGGCGTTTTGTGGAAATATTCTACCGATAAAAAAGCTACCCATGAATATTTTTTTAAATTTTGTTGTGATCTTCCGAAGGGGTTGAACATGCAACCCCTATTTTTTTGTACCAGAACTTTCCAAAGAAACAAAATTTTCCAATAAAATATGTGCTGGAAAAAACCATTAATCCCAAAACTTTTTCAACTCATGTGTTGTGTAAAATTAATAGTTACCTGATAAAAAATTAAAATACAACATTTCGAGCAGTTTTTATAACTCTCTTCCATTGAATCTTGTTGCCTTGTTTTGGAGTAATACACATGATTTTATTTTGTTTGTATTTTTAATGCAATATTTTACATATAACAACAATACATAGTTCTGGTACATTCCTACCTTGGAAGTTGGAACAAGCGGAATAATTTCAAAATACTACTACTGAAGTCACAAGTTGTGCAAACAAAACGCGACAGATTTTTTCGATTCCATTCACAGAAGATCCGTTCAGCCACATTTCATTGTTTCATTGGAGAACTATTGCTGTTACGGACAAAACACAGGAGTAAAAAAAATGTTTGAGAATGAATTATGCTTTTCAAAACATTATTTATAATTGAAGACATAAGTGGATGAAGGTGTCATGTCACATTTTTAAAGTTTTGAGAAAATCAATAGAACGTGAATTGAATTGGAACTTTTTCATTTCGTAACCAATTCAAATGAGTAATACCTCTTGAAATAGATGAGCGTAGGTAGTTTTCTCATGTGTACTCTAATGATGAAAAAAATCATCGAGCTCTCAGAAAAAATTTTTTTTCGTACATAACACCTTTATTTACCAACATTGAACTCAAACTATGATGTGCTGAAATTTGGATAAAGGAGTCATGTAGCATTGGAATCATTTTTTTTTGTTTCATATAAACAATAAACACTCAGAAAATTGAGAACTGCTCATAAGCATGTATTTTTATTGAAAACCAAGTATACCTATTACAAATATAACCTGAGTATATTACAAACTAATATGATTTTCTTTTCTCTGTCTTGGGATTTTCAATATTCTCTTTCAAAATATCTTCATAGAACCATTTATAATCAGGATCAACAAACTTTAATTGCTCTCTTAAGTTGGACATTTTTTCAACGGGTAATCCTCCAGATTTGGGTATAATGAACTTGGAGTAATTGCCCCAGTTCGAATCACTCTTGCACCTTTTTTGTGTAAATCAACTTGTAAAAATGGAGTGGAAGGGTGCAGACTAGTTTTGTAATGATAAAATCCAAATTCTTCTACTCTAACCCATCTGACACTATCTTGCAGACAAATCTTTTCGTTGATAGTATTGTGTAGCTTCTTATATAAATGAAGTTAAGTGGGAAGCTCTTCAAAATTATAGAATTTTTTTTCCATATCTACACAAACTATTTTTAGTACTCGCGGCTGTGATGATTTCCCGATATTGGTCGGGAATGAAAATATTTTGGTGCTTTCTGATAACTTTTTCAATGCGCCCAAAGTCTCTGTCAGAGTCAAGAAAGCTGTGTCCAACCACAGAAAATTTATGATCGACTATTTTGAAAGAGTTATTGAGTATGAGGTATTGGTAAAGGCAAAGAATATAGAAGTTTTTATTTTGAATCAAACCAAATTACTAAGTGGTCAATTTCAGGATCCTCTTCTTTGAGTAATTTGCAAAATCGTAGCTATAACTGCCTCTGTTGGCAATATCTTCCGTCCAGGTGAAAAAATATTATTTGTGGCCTGACTGTTTTACACAGTGGACACCAAGGTTATACAGCCACATTTGCCCCAAATAAAAGGCTTTTGATGTGGATAATTTTGGCAATGGCATGGTCTATTGTAGATCTACCGTTACATAACATATTTTCCTGTTGATGGATGGTAGTTGTCTGTCTTCTTTTTGGGAATTGAAAGCAAATTCCCAGTTTCTTTTATACTCTGTGAAATTCTCCCCAGTGTTGTGAACAGTGCATGTGTCACTTCTTGGGTGACCGAAAGACAAATTGAACTTTGTTTAAGAAATATGCGTATAGAAAGATACCTCAACCATGTATTTGTCATCCATTTTCCTTTTTTTACACTGATCTATATAAAGCTGCTGGAGTACATTTACATTAAGTAAAGGGGACAGGTATTTTTATTGTGATTTTTGTTTCTGGAATAGTGTGACTGTTCTGCAGGAAACTGGTTGATATGTCTCACAATGCAGTTGATGACATCATCACTTATCTTATGTGGACGATTCTTCTGACGTCCTTTCTTATCAGGCGATGGGAGTGATTGGCCAAGTTTTAATAATTTTTGTGTCAATTCAACTTTTTTCTTCCAATACCATACATAGAGCAAAGAGCATCTCTACACACCGGTACTATGTGTCTGTAATATGTCACTGTATATGTAAAGGTGTATTTTTTTGATGATATTCTATTGGATCGATGACGAGAAACGGGATGAATTTCAATAATCTTGAAAATCGAAGTATTTTTTGAATTCACATCTGGTGCATGAAACTTTCTAAAAATTGCCTGTCTACTTTCAGTGTTGAATTTATCTGCGACAGTTCTCCTTGCAGAGCACTCCTGTCTTTATTACTTTTTTTCCCATAACCTTTCCAGTTTGCGATACATATTCCTGACCTTTGCTCTTCTGGATTGCGTTTCCTTTTTTTAGATACTTTAGCTTGACATTGAAATATTTTACGTTTTTTTAAATTAAGGCCATTAGCAGTGACGTGTTTTTTTCCTTTTCTTTTGAAAAGTACCCACATTTTTCCTTTCTGTCCCACTAGTTTCTATTTCTTCTTCATTAGTTTTCGCAATTGATGTGTTTTTCTGAATATCCTTCTGCAAATTATGTGTCTTTTCAGGAAAAACTTTCCGCTTGACCTTCACAATATTTCGTTTGTAAGCAATTTGCTGCCTACTTACTGACTCTTCAGGATCTTCGTCATCAATGGCAGGAAAATATTCGCTACCAGATGTAACATCTCCTTCATCGCTACTATCTTTTAGATCTGAAGAAGAAATCATCAAGTTGACACACTGCCAAGTGTTAGCTCAAAAGCAAAATATCACAAAGAATAACAGGTCTGAGATATTTAGATGAAAATGAACGAAAAACAGATGCAAAGAGGCTCAAATAACCACTTCAAAAAACCCAAAAATTATTGAAAGCACAATGACAATATTCTGAAGATTCAACTATATAATGAACCAGACTAATAGTACTATTCACACGTTTCATTCATATGTAGTGCACAGAAGTTATTATTTTCATTTAGAAACCTTGTAACAGTTATGTGACAAAAATAATCAATGTCAAATATCTCATACCAACCCGAACCTACCAAGTAACAATATGTCACTTCAATAATTCCCATAGTATGATGAAATTTTCTTACCAGAAATATTCATTTGTGTTCGAGTCCCACTGGTACTCGGGCACTGAGTAATGTCTCGTAATACATCAGTTTTTTGGACACTGTTGTATTGGGCATGCTCTGTCATCATCTTTGTGTATTTTAATACCAGCGGCTAGGTATTGACCCGAAATAATAATTGAAATCACATCTGAGACATGAACTTCACTTAATTCAACATAATACTAATAAACTATATATTCATTTTTGGCCAAACTTTAATTTCTGGAAAAATTGCCTAAATAACCCACCGTAACTAGGAAAACATATCTTTAGAATCTTTTGGCCTCTAGATCCCATCATATATTAATATCCTCGCATTAAACCGTATTTTTTATGGGTGACACACAGTAATACTACACAAGTACACACTTCACAGTACGATCATAACCTCAAAATGAGGTGAAGCCTATAGTCTGCCAACAGAACTATCAGAATGTTCAGTGGATAAAGGTGTCATGTATCAAAATTGTAACATAACACCTTTATCCACTGAAAATATTGATTGTACGTATGACATGACGCCTTTATCATCAAGAAATTACTTCAGAATATTGAAAATTTAGAATTCTCAGTTTATTGAAGGTTGAATCCATACTAGAGATGTTGAAAAATTGCAGATTCTCATTTTTTGAAAAACTGCGACATGACACCTTTATCCACTTATGTCTTCAATTGAGAAATTTTATTTCGTTAAAAAGTTCTGGTAAAAAATGTAATAGGGGTTGCATGTTTCACCCCTTTGAAAGATCGTAACAAAATTGAAAAAATATCCATGGGTAGCCTTTTTATTGGTAGAACATGCCCATTGAATAACATTTCAGCAATTTAGAGATTTTTTTTTCCTATTTTTAGAAGCGTGAAACTTTTCGAGGAAAGGCCTGAGAGCTTTTGTTTACACGGAAGACCCCCTTTAATTTTCGACTGGAAATCACCCCCTTGAAACTTCCGCAATTATTTGGTAACACCCTGTATAACATGTGTTTTTTATTTGAAGTAAAGTTGGTTTACTCATACAAATAAGATATATTTTTTATAATTCAAGCAATCTATACGCATGATGAGAGAGTACTGAATAGGTAATTAAAAATTATCAGATCGAGCAATCGTTTATTCCATTATGGGTATATAAATAAGCAATACCATTGATTCGAAGCATATCTCATTAGAGGACAGAATCCTTTTTATGTGTGTATCCAATCTATCCAACTCATAGCTCACCCTAGACGTAACTCACTTTCCACTCACTCATTCCTATCATCCACATAATCGCACAGTTTCGTTTTACCTGCAAACGTAAAGAATCATATTGATTTCAGTGAGATATGTGTTGAGGTGAATTCAATGAACATTTTTAGTAATGAAAATATCATAAGGAATATATTTAATACTTAAACCATTATATCGAATGCCTTCATGTATTCATTGTCTCGAATTTAGTATAGTGATCACTTGAAGATTCGTACTCAAAAATCTCACGACTAATACTGGAATATCATTCGTAACTTATGTTTTACGCTCAGAAACAATTAGCTGTTACATTTCTGTTAGAAAATATTCAAGTTTAATGAAAAAAAAAACGATGGTCCTCCCGTCGAAACATCAACAAAACAATTGAATGTAAAGAACCCAAACCCAATTTTCTTTATAGATTTATTAAAACCAACCTCAACCCCAAACTTTTTTTGCTATGTTTTTACTATTTTCAAAAAAAATTTCTTTGAATTTGATTCAAAATATATTGACAAATGACACCCATATAAATATTAAATATGTCCGGCTATGCATTTTACCTTCTTTCGATCCACTTTTTTACCTCATTTCCTTCACTTCAGCTAACTCAATCGGTACGCCCATATAATCTCAGAAGTCGGTTCTACTGTGGAGCCCTCTGGTCGTTCTTGAAGTCAATTCAAGAAAATGCCAACTGCTATTGCTCAATCATTGGAAATAAAGCAGAAATTCAACAAAATAATAATTTTCTTTATTCAGGAAAAACTAACTACTATCTGTTCTGCAATAAATAAACTAATGAGTGCTTCATAGCAAATATATACAGGAAATGTGCAGTTATGTGATACTTAAAGGCAAATTTGACCTAGTTTTATAGGTTATGTGGTCAATATAGTAATTCATGAAAAGTTCTATCAAAAAAGTTATTTGAAAGTTTTAATTCAATTGCACTGCAGTAACTTTTTATGGTTTCAAAAAATACTTGTGACTTCTTGTAACGAGAATGTTCAGTGTTTTGAATTTCTCCCGTTCCTGAAAACTGCAGCCCCTTTGTCGACTGTGACTTCGCTTCATACTGGTAAATCTCCAATGAAAAAAGGTAAGATCAACTCTGCACCCGGGCTGTTTTATCAGCTATTGTTCTCCATAGTATTTCCTATATTGTCTTGTCAAATAACTGTTTTTCTAATACATATTGATTGATTCTTTTAAATCTCAATTTTCTTCATTCGGTTCTTCCAAAAATATTTTTCTGTTCTCTTACGCTTAGCTTGTTGATTTCACTCCCTTGATACCAACATCCTTTGTTTCCTTCTCGAATTCTCGATTTTCACGCACCTTCTTGTTTCACTTCGCATTATTTCCACCACTTTGACAGTTTTTATTTACGAAACATTTCTAACTACCTTACATACTATATACAAGTTATGTAAAAATAATTCTTTTCACGTTCATGCTTTTCATATTTCCAAAATTCCTAATTTTGCATCAAGATCTTTCCTGGCATCTCATTCGCTATTGTGTTAAGATCCAATTTCATATGCAGAATGTTCGAACTTTCAACATTTTGTTATCTGCTTGTGCTCAGAATTATATTAGTAAAATTTGATTCTATAATTTTTTAAATTATGCCAATGGCTTGTAATGGTAAAAACATGTTTATTTCAAATATAGGTATCGATTAATATTATATAAGGTTTCAGAAAAACGGTAGAATCTTCAGAAAAACTGTGAAATATTATAGCACATGTTACTCAATACAAACATTTTTGATTTATGGGTTTTTTTTCAATTTTTTATTTTTATTTCGACTCTTTAAACATTTAACGTACTTCTTAACATGACACATTCCCTAAATTTATATTCAACATTTTCATACTATATATTCAACATTGTTATACTAGTAATTTTAATTTAATCATTTACAAATTATTAATACTACTTCTTTTGTGTCAGGAAACCACTGTTTTTGGAGGTCCTTTGAATTCAAGGAAAAAAAATTTTCAAAGATAACATAATTCATGATATTTGATATATTTAATATTTTAATTTTATACTGATATATATTTTTCAATATTCATTCGATTTTTATAATTATTGGTACTCCTTTCAATTATACTCAGTTTCAATTATTTTACCCATTTCGTCCTTCTATTATTCTCAGTATTTATATTGAATTGGATAATTTATTGATCTGAATATCTCGATTCATTTACTTTTATTTTGTGCATATACTCTTCCGCTATACTTTATTCATACATCATCTACTTATTATATTCATTTATAATTCATTAATATACCTTTATTTCAATTCTCATTCTACCTTTATTATCATCATCTTCGTATTTCTTATTAAATACTTCATCATTATTATTTTTATCATTTCCACTTTCATTTCTCACATGCATTATTTTCATACACAAAATATATTACTCTTTGTTTCTTTTTATTTTTCTTCAAAATTCATTTTATTAACTATCCATTTCTATATTTCTCCTTCATTTTTTTTTTTTTTTTTTTGTTCTTATTTTTCTTTGTTTTCTTCTTATTATTTATCTCCATTTTATTTTATTTTATTCAAATGTTTCTGAAACAGTATCTATCTGTCAATTTTTTTTTTAATTTTAATTTTTTTCATTTTTCTTTATTCTTTAACTTACCTATTAAATTTGTCAAACCTACAATTAATTATTCCCTAAATTTTCATTGTTGTTATTTATCTCTCCTGAGGAACTGTACTTGTTTTAAGCATATAAATTATCTCAAATATTTCTTGTTTAAAATGCCTACTAATATTTCCTACAATTTCTTCCCCTCTCATGATGGGGTCTAGATATTGGGCCATTGCAAACATTTGTATTGCATTATTATTATAATTTATGCTTCGCTTCTCATCAAATTTTCCAAATTTTAATTTGTCTCTAATAATTATCTGTGCATTTTCTCCCCAATATTGCTTTGGAATTAATTTTTCAAAGTCTTGGAAGCAGTTAATATTTTTTTCTTGACTGTTGGATCATATACAGGGTTGATTAAATAAATATTGCCTAATAACTTCTTTTAGTTCTCCAATAGAATGTATATGTCTAGTTTTATTTTTAATTATTTCTATAAAGGTTATGGGATGTAACTTTTTTATGTTGCCATCAAACTTGTTGTTAATTTGTACCCCTTGACTGGTATTATTAATCCTATTTCCTATGTCAGGGTCCAACCTTCATTGTTCTATAGATTTGATCTTTTCTTCTAGAATTTAAAAAATTTTCTGATTTTGATTTTCATTTTGATTTGAGTTACCCTTTCCTTCTATATTGAAAATGTCATTCTCCACTGTGATAAATTTTATATTTGTATCTTTTTGTTGAGTATCTATCTTCTTATTGAGCATATTTATGTCTTTCTTCACCTTTCTATTATTAGATAGATAGATAGATAGATAGATAGATAGATAGATAGATAGATAGAAAGATAGATAGATAGATAGATAGAAGATGACGTGGAACACACGCTTTTCGAGTGCCCTAGATGGCACCGGGAGAGAGATGAGTATATGAGGGAAGTGGAAAGGACATTTAACGCGGAAAATATGATGAGTAGCCTGGTGATATCGAAAGAAGGCTGGAAAATAGCGTATAAAACCATCCGACAAATTATAGAAACCAAGGAGAAAGAAGAGAGAAATAGAAGAGATTGATAAAACAGAAACAGCCCACCACACTGAAGAAATGCGAAAGCGGATTCCGGTGTGGTGATGCTGCAAACTACTCTGAAGGGGAAATTTTTTAGTCGGTAGGCGGTTCCTTAGGGACCGAATCCGACACTGGCCAGCGATAGAACAACAGGCTGGTGCGTCTTCAGGAGATTTTTTACCCCTTCAAATTAAAAAAGAAAAAAAAAGATAGAAGAGAAAATCAGTCAAAAGGGGGAAACCAGTATACTGGTGGACTGAAAAAATAGCAGAAATCCGAAAAGAATGCGTACGGAAAAGAAGGGCATACACTAGAAATGCAAAAAGAAACCAACCACAAATAAATCTCCAGCTATGGGAGGGGTATAAGGAGAGCAAGACAATGCTGAGAAATTGCATTAAAAAAGCATAGAGAGCCAGCTGGAAGGCACTTTGTGAAGAAGTAGATGATGACATCTGGGGGGATGGGTATAAAATAGTCATAAGAGGGATGATCGGATATCCGCCTCGACCAAAAATGACGTTACCAAAGATGAAGGAGATAGCAAACCACCTATTTCCTGTTCACCAACCTGTGATTTTTGACTGTGATAATAATGCTAGATTTTTAAATTTCACACTAGACGAACTGCAAGCCGCAAGCAGTAAACTGAAAAATAAGAAGGCGCTAGGACCTGGAAACATTCCACCGGAGATAATAAAGCAAGTAGTAATAGATCGTCCTGAAGATATATTGACAGTATATAATGCGCTTGCAAACAGAACAAATTTTCCAGCTGAATGGAAGAGGGCAAGAATAGTTCTGTTAAGAAAGGGGGACAAACCAATAGACAACCCCACGTCGTACAGGCTGATATGCCTATTGGACGTAGAGGGTAAGTTGTATGAGAAGTTGATACTGGGGAGGCTTAAGAAAGAATTGACACGCACGTGAGATTTATGCGATAAACAGTACGGTTTTAGGGAAGGCCGACAGACAGTGGACGCCATCAACCATGTGACAAAAATAGCTAGTGATGCAGTATCCTACTCACACGCCCACCGGAGACTGTGTGCAGTGATCACTTTGGATGTCGAAAATGCATTCAATAGCGCAGCATGGCAACTGATCCTAGAAGCACTGAGAAGAAAGAAAATCGAGGAGAGCCTGGTGAGTATCATAGCGTCCTACCTATCGGAGAGGCAAGTGATACTGGAGGCTGAAGGGACCAACGAAACCAGGACTTTAAGTAGCGGCGTTCCACAGGGATCAGTTTTAGGGCCTACTCTGTCGAATATTTTATATGATGATCTGCTGAGAATGGAATTGCCTGATGGTATTACATTAATAGCCTTCGCGGATGATGTGGCCATGGTAGTGGTTGCAAAAGGAGAACAGACTCTGATGAATACGGCAATATCGTACTCATGAGAGTTGTAAACTGGATGGAAAGCAGCGAACTACAGCTAGCTCCCGAAAAAACGGAGGCAGTCCACGAGAAGGAACATAGCTCCAATACAGTTTGAAGTTCAGGGCACAATAGTAAAATTGAGCCAAGCAATCAAGTACCTAGGGGTTTGGTTGGATACTGAACTCACCTACGCCGAACATATAAATAAAGCCGTAGAAAAAGCAGAAAAGACCATTGCAGCTTTGACAAGTCTACTTCCGAATATAAGAGGACCAGATCATCCAAAAGGAGAACTCTTTCAAGTGTGATACATTCCCAGATTCTTTACGCAGCTTCAGTATGGCACGCAGCTACCGAAAACAAAAAACTGCTGAAGAAACTACAGAGAATCCAAATATTATTGTGCATCAGGATATGCAGTGCATATAGAACCGTATCGGCAGAAGGAGTGGGTGTCATTGCAGGTCTACCCCCCATGAAACTTCTCATTGAAGAAAGACGGCTGACATACGATGGCGAGGCAAAAAACACTGCCAGAGCAACACTGATGACCAAATGGCAGGAGGCTTGGAGAAATGGAACATTTGGACGATGGACTTGGCGGCTAATACCGGAAATTGAATCCTGGTTAGATAAAGTTCATGGAGAAGTTGACTAACATCTGACGCAAGCACTTTCTGGATATGGCTGTTTTCGAAACTACTTGTACGAGAGGAGAAGATCAGACTCCAATAATTGCCCATACTGCGAAGAAATAGACGATGCAGAACACACGCTATTTGCTTGTTCAAGGTGGTATGAAGAGAGAGAGGGGTACGTGAGAGAAGCGGGCACAGTGTTTGATGCAGAAAATATGATGAGAATCATAATAACATCAGAAAGAGGCTGGAATAGTACTTATGAAGTCATTCGTCATATAATTGAGACCAAAGAGAGGAAAGAAAGGTAAATATCAGCCTACCACACTGAAGAAATGCGAAAGCGGATTCCGATGCGGTAAAGTAGACGAGAAGAGAGGTTTTAGTCGGTAAAGATGCTGCAAACTACTGAGGGGGAAATGTTTTAGTCGGTAGGCGGTTCCTTAGGGACCGAATCCGACACTGGCCAGCCGATAGAACAACAGGCTGGTGCATCTTCAGAAGATTTTTTACCCCTTCGGAAAAAAGAAAAAAAAGATAGATAGACAGTTTATTGATCCAAATGCGAGCTCATAAAGCTATAGGACAAGTCAAAACGAAGAACATGTATGAATAAACTTATTCATAAAATAAAATACATGGTTGAATATAGATAAAATTAGACACACATCAACGATATCAACTCACAAAATCGATAAAAATATTATAAATATTTGAACAATTATAAATGTGAACATGTTCCAGCTGAAATGTTTGTTATAACAATAAAATAAAATAAAACATTAAAATTATTCAAAATATTCGTCAAGGTTGTATGGAGTTATGCCCAATAAAAATGCATTGATTTTTTTTCAGAAAATATGCGTCTGTTCTATTACTTTCAGCTCATTTGGAAGTACATTGTATAATCTCAGTCCTATCACGTTCAGTGATTTTTGAGAAATGGTAAGATGTGAGGGTGGTAAATGGAAGTCGTTTTCTTTCCTCGTATTATAATTGTGATATTGGTTGTTTGTGAGAAACGTTTTTTATTCGCGTGAATATATGTTATGACTTCTACTCATACTCATATCTAATATAATGTCTTTCATTTGTTTATAATTTTTTTCCACATAATTATTTTCTGCTATTTTTGTTTCTACTTGTTTGTGCATTTGTAAAAATTCATCTTAATTTTGTTCAGATTTTGTTTGCATTTTGTTTTCCATCCTTTCCATATTCTCTTTCATATCTTCAATTTTTCCTCTTAAAGCATTCTGCATACTTTTCATATTTTCTTTCACACCCTTTATATTTTCTTTGGCATTTTTTCTCAATTTTTCTTCCATACTTGCTGTGTTTTCTTTCAACTATTTTATTTGATTTTCAAAACATTCTTTCATTCAATTCTTCATATTTCCCTTCTTTTCATCCTTTTCTCCATTCTTCCCATTCTCACCCTTTAATTTTTTTTCCTTACTATTCTTTCATTTCATTCTTCTTCCTTTCATTCTTCGAATTTCATTCATTTCATTTTTCATATTTCCCATTCTTTCTTCCATCCTTTCTTTTTCATTCATTTTTCCTTCCATTCTTGCCATCCAATTTATTGTCCATTTCTTTGCTCCCTCTTTGTGTTTCACTCCCTCTCACATTACTACTCCCTCCTTGTTCCTGATCACCTCTCTCTCTACCTTCTGCACCTTCTTTCAAACCAACCTTTTTACCATGTCTCAAATCCATTTTCTCAACACTTATACAAATATGTCAATGCAAAAATTCTAAAATGTCAATTTTTTTATTTTCTCTATATAATATTATTTGACTTTAAATAATATTTTTGTTTTAATTTTTTTTTAATAAAATGTACATTCGCTTCTAATTCTTATTTTGGCAATTCAGCTCCGCGTTGGGCATTGATTGTAATAATTTTATCATTTTGCTTTTTCGCTCACAAATATATTCGCACCGCGTTGAGCATTGAATGTAATGATTATTATTTTGCTATTCCGCTCACAAATATATTCGCACCGCGTTGGGCGCCAATTTGTTATGAGGCGTTGATTGCGGTTCGTTTTTATTTAATTTTATATTTGTTTATTTTCTTCCACAACTAGACATCATAACAAAATATATGATTTTTTCTTGTTTTACTATTTTCGAAAACTTTATACAGGAAATGTGCAGTTATGTGATACTAAAAGTTAAATTTAACCTAGTTTTATAGGTTATGTGGTCAATATAGTAGTTCATGAAAAGTTCTATCAAAAGGGTTCTCTGAAAGTTTTAATTTAATTGCACTGCAGTAACTTTCTATGGTTTCAAAAAATACCTGTGACTTCTTGTTACGAGAATGTTCAGTGTTTTGGATTTCTCCCGTTCTTGGAAACTGCAGCCTCTTTGTCGACTGGTAGATCTCCAATGGAAAAAGATAATATCAACTCTGCATCTGGGATCTTTTATCTGCTATTGTTCTTTATAGTATTTCCCATATTGTCCTGTCAAATAACTGTTTTTCTAATACATATTGATTGATTTTTTGAAATTTCAATTTTTTTCATTCGGTTCCTCCCAAATTATTTTCCTGTTCTCTGACGCTTAATACCAACATCCTTTGTTTCCTTCTCGAATTTTCGATTTTCACGCACCTTTTTGTTGCACTTTTGATTATTTTCACCTTTTTGACAGTTTTTATTTACGAAATATTTCTAACTACTTTACATACTATATACAATACATGTGAAAATCGATTCGAACGAAACATGATTTAAATTTAATAATTTTGATGAATACGAGAATTCAATATAATATCTTGCCCAGAAAAAACTCAAATTGGACCGTTACCAGAAAAAAATATAAATGCATCTCCAGAAATTTGTTTTTGTTGTTGCCAAGTTCATCTAGTTTTTTCTTTTTATCGTGAAACTGATTCGGATTTCCCAAGTATGGACGTTAATATGTCGGTAATCGAATAAACAAATTCATCTTCATTCTTATTACACGCTTTATATTAGCTTCACTTGTATGTTTGTTTGTTTGTTTGTTTGTTTGTTTGTCTGTTTGTAACCGTCTCTTTTGGGTGCGATTTTGACCCACTTCCAGACGTCTGAATGATCTGAAATTTGGCACGTGTACATAATTCCGGTGACAATACATTAAGAAATTTTTGTGTGAAGTAAAAAAACAAAATGGCGGCTCCAATATGGCGTACGAGTTTTGTGATTATGGTCCGATTCGCTTCAAAATTGGTATCTGAGGGTTTTCGTGGTTGCAAATTAGATTCTCTCGTCAAATTTGGAGAATTCAGGATGGCGGCTTTAAAATGGCGGCCGACTTTTGTGATTATGTTCTGATTCTATTCAAAATTGGTATGTGGGGGTTCTTGGGGTCGATTATTATGATTCTTCCATGGAAATTGAGGAATATAAGATGGCGGCTCCAAAATGGCGGCCGAGTTTTGTGATTATGGTCTGATTCTATTCAAAATTGGTATGTGGGGGTTTTCCGGGTCGGAAATTATGATAAACTAATTTGATAAAATTATTCCATTTTTTTATTTGCAAAAAAAAATAGTTCGAAAAAAACTGAAAAACCACGCTTTTTTGAAAAAAAACACACTGAAAAGTAGGAAATGAATAATAGTTTAAAAAAACTAAAAAACCCGCTTTTATAGAAAATCAGACTTAAAAAATAGAAAATTAGAAAAATATGTATTTTATTTAAAAAAAAGCGTGGGATGCCTGATATCAATAATTATATGGAGCATCACCTAGGGCAGTAAAGTGAGAAATGTTTCAGATCACAGGTAATTGTTGGTCGAGGTGATACCATGCACCCCACGCTTTTTTTAAATAAAATACATGTTTTTCTAATTTTTTATTTTTTACGTCTGGTTTTCTATAAAAGCGGGTTTTTTAGTTTCTTTAAACTATTATTTATTTTGATAGATTTTCATCCAGTTTACAGTTTTATCCAGTTTACAGTTACAAACAAACCCGTAATATCATACTTTTCTGTAAACTAAACAATGACCTACAGTTTCATAACTATTCAAAAGACTTGAGTTTTAGCGATTTCTACTAAATATAAAGTTTCGTGATTTTAAACAATACAAGACTAATGCAACATTTCGGGAAGGAAATAGTACAATTGATCGACTCAAAATGAAATTTTCCCCAAGTAGGCTTTTGAAACAAATTTTTTGTTCTGGTTGATGTCAAATAATTGCGTTCAATAAATCGAGTTGTTTTGTGTACAGATTTTCCTACATTTATAATTCACAAATAAATTTTATGTACCTACAATGTTATCCACACAAGACAAGGCGGAAATCGTTAGTTTATGTGGTGAGAATGTGCCATATGCAGATGTTGCTTGTATTTTCGATCACAGGCATCCAGGAAGAAATATTCACTTCAGTAACGTTGGAGGGATATTGAAAACATTCAAAGAAACTGGCTCTGAGGACAATCGTTCCAAGAAATCACATAATCCAATGAGGTATACACACTCTTAAAGAAAGAGATTTTGATATTCGAGCAGGATTCTCATTTTGGTTCCAAGGTGAGCGAGAAAATGATATCACATTTCCCTATAGGATTTTATGGACAGACGTGGCAACTTTCACGTCGAACGAAACAGTTAGTTCCCAAAATTGTCGCTGGTGGTCCAACAATGATCCAAATTTTTTAATAGAATGCTTTGACCAATATTCATCCGAAATAAATATGTGGTGTGGTTTATTACATAACCAAATAATCGGACCATATTTTTTTAGAGAAAATTTGAACGATGACATGTTCAGAAATTTCATTATGAATCAGTTGTCTGAAGTTTTGGATAATCTGCCTCCGACGAAATTTGTGGTATCAGCTTGACGAGGAACCGATCCACCAAACGGTAGAAGTGAAACAGTGTCTCAGTCAGATGTTTAGGGGTAAAGTGATAGGACGAGATTGGGAAGATTATTGGCCACCAAGATCACCGGGGTTATCTGAAACAAAAAGTGTATAAGCACAGACCATTTGCAAACAAAGAACATTTGGAGGATACCATTCGGAAGTGTTGTGCTAATATAAATCCCCTATTTATTGAATATGCCATAAAGTCTGTGAATAAAAGGACTATAATTTGTAAAGAACCGAAAGGACATAATACTGAATGATGAATTTGGGTTCTTTATAAGGTTATTGAGATAAATCAATGAATGTTACGATGTTTTGTTCTAAATTTGGTTATAGTTATTTTGGTTTGATGTTTTTTACACATCTAATGATGAAAATAAAGAATATGAGATTCATGAAATTGATTCGAGAAACGTTGCGGAAAATCATTATTTGTTCGAAAATTACATCAAATAGTTTACATCCAACAGTCACACTGTTGGGTGTAAACCACATCAAAATATTTCGAACTCATCTGCAGCTAACGGGATACAAATCTGTTGAAAAGGGAAATACGAGTGTAATAAAAATTAAGAGAAATTCGTTTGTTCGATTACTGACATATTAACGCCCATTCATTGAAATTCCTAATCAGTTTCACAACGAAATGAAAAAACTAGATGAACTTTGCAATAACAAAGACGAATTTCTGGAGGTGCATTTTTTTTTTCTGGTAACAGGCCAATGTGGGTATTTTCTAGGCAAATATGACATTGAATTCTCGTAATCATCAAAATTATGATATTTGAATCATGTTTCGTTCGAATCGGTAGAGCGAAAGACTCTAAAAATGAAAAAAAATTGGAAAAAAGTCGAAGTGACAGTAGAGAGTCCAAATTTGGAGCAAAGGTATGAAATTGGAAACTGAACAACTTTTTTCTTTGGCATTTTCCGAAATTTCGAAAAAAAACTGATTTCTTTAGGATTTTCGAAAAAAATTACAAATTCAACAGGTTTAGAGTAGCACATGACAAAAGGAAAGAGGCTGTTTTTTACTAATTTTTCAAGCACAAACTAACTGCGAAGTCAAATTTTCATTATATCTATTGATATAAAAAACTTCCATATGTTGTGTACTTTATGTGTGACAATGTATATATATATATATATATATATATATATATATATATATATATATATATATATATATTCAATAAACAATAAATCTTAAGAAGTACCTTCAGGTCATGTTTGGAATATCCTCTACTGATATATTTTACTGACACAGTTACACACATCCAAAGATGTCTTCAATTCGATTGTTTCTTGATTACAATATTTTTGGCTCCTCATATTTCAAATCTTCCAGAGTGAAAATTTGAGAATATGTGATTAATTGTAAATGGCGGTTTTGATGGCTAGTATACTGAGCGGACTCTCTTGTGGTTTGTCATATACTCAGTAAAAGTCATGACTTGATCATTCACGAAAATCAATTGACCAAGATTCGACATTATTCTGTACGAAATGAGTAATGCTGAAACGTCGTACGTTTGAATTTGCGTAACGATATTCTTCCTGCTTGTTCAGGACATATAACATTTTTCAAATAATATGCATCCATCCGTAATGAAACACAATTTGCCCACGTGCACTTTGCCTCCCACGGAACTTTTCTAGAGAGCCATCATGCCCATAAAATTGTATAAATATACAAAACACTGACACGTGTCACAAAGCCCAGTTGTAAATGCGAAAGAAAGAGGGTCGATATCTCGTAGACTATATTCAGTATACATGGAAGATAGGGAAAAAAGTTAATAAATAATCTCGGAATGAAATATCATTCAGTGATTTTTCCATATTATTTTCTCCTGTTAATATCCATAGCTATCAGAATTATGCCCCTGAGAAATTTGTTAATCAATCAGATGATTTATCCTAGTTCAATCATACATCACATTTCCACCAAATTTTTCAAGTATACCATAAATCGAACAAAATTCACATGGCTCACCATACCTTGCCTATTTGAGGATCAATCATATGTTCGCGAAGTCTATTTGAACAACCATAAATAAATAAAAGATAGTGTTAATTTCAAAATATACATAGATTGATGAAAAATCCTAGCATATAATTATTATTTCTGTTCTGTCTACCCGAATAAATGTCCGTAATTCGAATAAAAGAAATGGAGAAGAAGATTCTAAGTGAGCACGATGAATTCAAGAGCAATGGAAAAAGCACAGAGGAAACGAAATTTCTGGAATTCGAAATCGAGAAGAAGGAACGAGGTATGTGATCAAGAGCAATAAAGTATTTCAAAATATAATATAATGAACCATTTTAACTTCCAGGTCCGAAGTTAGGAAAGAGACACCAACAAATGCTGCTTTTGTTCTCTCTCTTATTCATCTCATTCTGTGTGAAAGTTAGCATAACCATTGCCATGGTTGCTATGACGGATACATCAACAGAAAGCGAAATTCCAGTGAGTGAAATTTGAAATATATACAATGAAAATTTGGGACACCTCACTGGTCATATTCGGAACCTTCAGAAATATATATAAATATAAATATTTATATATATATACATATATATAATATATATATATATATATACATATATATATATATATATATATATATATATATATATATATATATATCGTTATGATAGGAAATTTTTTGAAGATAATGAAACTAATAATTCGTTTTTATTATAAGGTATTTAAGTTATCGTGGTTCATGCTAGGTTTGTTTTATAATTTTTCTATACTTTTTAATAATCTAGAATCTTATATCATGTTCTAGTCAACGCATATGTATCATAAAGTCAGTCCTGAAGTATCTCTATTGTCATAAGCATCTGACCAACAATACATCCAATTTGCACAAACAATAAAAATAATATGGAAATTTAAATTCATGAAAAAACTTTGTATTTCAAGTAGATCAAATAATATACAAGTTGGAACATTCTGTATGGTGAATCATATCACGAGGGAACCCAACAGCGAGATGTCAAAAACTTTGTAAGGAAAATAATGAAATATAAAACTTAAGAGAATATCATAACAACTGGCGCCCGACGTGGGGCAGAATGCCAAAATAATAATTAGAAGCAAGTGTAAATTTTATAGAAATTGAAAGAAAAAACAATTGTTTTAAATCTGATATATTTATACAGGAAAAATATAAAGTTGACAATTTAGAATTCTTGCATTGACATATTTGTATAAGTGTGGAGGAAATGGATTCGAGAGATGGTGAAAAAGTTGGTTTGGAAGAAGGTGCAGAAGGTAGAGAGAGGAGAGATCAGGAACAAGGAGAGAGTAGTCATGTGAGAGGAAGTGAAATAGAAAATGAAAGAACAGAAATGGAGAGTTATTTTAGTAAAATGATGTAGTTCATGAAAGAGAACTCAGTAAGAATGAAAGAAAACGCTGAGAGAATGAATGAAAATATAGCAAGTATGGAAAATCAAATGAAAGAAAACTCAGAGAAAATGAATGAAAATATAGCAAGTATGAAAAATGAAATGGAAGAAAACTCAGAGAAAATGAATGAAAATTCAGAGAGAATGGAAGGAAGAATGAAAGATGAAATGGAATCAACCTCAGTCAGGATGGAAGGAAAAAGGAAAGAATGAATGATGCAATGAGGAAGTATGGAAAAAATGCAAGAAAGAATGAAAGAAAATATAGAAGGAAATATAGTAGTTGTGCAAAATAATATAAATAGTGTGGAATAAAAAATGGAAGGGATGGAAATTAGAGTGCAGTGGAAATTAGAAGATAGTAAATAGGAATTTTCAGAAATGCATAAACAATCAGAGACAAGAATAGAGTAAAATAATGGAGAATTTTATGTAGCCCTAACTCAAGAAATATCTACTTTCAACAGTCGAGTAGAACAAAATCACAAACAAATAAAAGATATTACAGTAGATATTAGTAATAATTATTAAAAAGTTAAAAAAAAATTATGATTGATGAAAAGATGGATACAACAACAAGAAGATACAAATATAAAATTTATCACAGTAGAGAATGAAATTTTTGATATAAAGGAAAAAAGTAACTCGAATCAAAATGAAAATCAAAATCAAGAAAAATGTAAGAATATAAAAGGAATATGTAAACGATTTGAAATAAATAGTGAGCAAAATTAAATTCAGACGGTAGTTATACAAAAAACAGATGTAAGTAACAATTTATTAGAAAAAGATGATAAACAAATACAAAATATAAAAATGAACGTTGATAACAATAATAATGAACTCATGGATGATTTGAACATGACAAATATGAATTTTGGAATGCAAAAACAAAAATAAATGATAAAATAAAAACAATGGAATTCAATGACATAAACAAGGCTAATAAAACTTTCGAAATGAAAGAAAGTAAAACATACAATGAAAGAATAATAATGGATATTAAAATGTCTAATATAAAAATGGGAAAGAATTTCAATAAAAATAATAATCAAAAACAGGAAACATTTAAAATTTTGGACAATAAAATAGTTGAAAATGTTAACATTAAATTTCAATTGGAAATTTTTCAAATGAAATATATGCTTGTAATAACAGAACAAGTACAATTCCTCAGAAGGACAGATATATAATTGTTTTTAGGAATAATCAATTGTGGGTTCAACAAATTCAACAGGTAAGTTAGAGAACAAGAAAGTTTAAAATAATTACTAATTAAAATAAAGGTATAATGATGAATTATAAATAAATTCAATTAGTTAATGATGTATGAATGGAGTATAGCGAAAGAGTATATGTACTAAGTAAAAATAAACAAGTTGAGTGATTCAGATAATTAAAATATCCAATTCAATATGAATACAAAGAACAACTGAACGAAAAGATAGGAAAAATAATAAAACAGAGAATAATCGAAAGGAGTACCAATAATTTCAAAAATGTATTCAATATTGGAAATATATATATCAGTATAAAATATAAAATGAAAATGAAATATTAACATAAAATTAATATCAAGTATCATGAATGATGTTATCTCGAAAAATGTTCTTTCTTGAATTGAAGAGAACTCCAAAGTCAGGTAGTTTCTAAAACACAAAATAAAGTTATAATAATAATTCTGAATAATGAATTGATACTCAAATTTTACTAGCAGGTATTGAAATGTATAATATAAATTTAGGGAATTTGTTATATCAAGAAATGTTTCAAGAATAATGAAACTAATAATTTATCATTATTATCAGGTATTCAAGTTATCGTGGTTCATGCTATGTCTGTTTTATAATTTTTCTATACTTTTTACTATTCTAGAATCTTATATCATGTTCAAGTCAACGCATAAGTATCAAAAAGTCAGTCCTGAAGTATCTCTATTGTCATAAGAATGTGACCAACAATATATTCAATTTGCACAAACAATTAAAATAATATGGGAATTCAAATTCATCAAAAAACTTTGTATCTCAAGTAGATCCAATAATATACAAGTTGGAACATCCTGTATGGTGAATCATATCAGGAGGAAACCCAACAGCAAGATGTCAAAAACAATGTGAGGAAAATAATGAAATATAAAATTATGAAAACAGGAAAATGTCAAATATGAATTGTAAACAGATTTGTACATGTAATATAAGGTCTAGAATTAGATATTGTAAATAAAATCATTAAAATAAGTTAGAATAACAAACAGTGATATAGAAAGTAGCAATAAATTTCAAAATTTGTGAAAAGAAACAAAATGTGTGTGTTGCCAAAACGAAATGTAACAATCTTGGAGAGAAGAAAATTAGGAACCTATCATAACAATTGGCGCCCAACGTGGGGCAGAATTGCCAAAATAATAATTAGAAGCGAGGGTAAATTTCATAGAAATTGAAAGGAACAACATTTGTTCAAAATCTTATATATTTAAGCAGGAAAAATATGAAGTTGACAATTTAGAATCCTTGCATTGACATATTTGTATAAGTGTGGAGAAAATGGATTCGAGAGATGGTGAAAAAGTTTGTTTGGAAGAAGGTGCAGAAGGTAGAGAGAGGAAAGATCAGGAACAAGGAGTGGGTAGTAATGTGAGATGGAGTGAAATGAAAAGTGAAAGAACAGAAATGGATAGTTATTTTAGTAAAATGATGGAGTTTATTAATGAGAACTCAGTAAGAATGGAAGAACACTCAGAGAAAATGAATGAAAATATATCAAGTATGAAAAATGAAATGAAAGAAAACTCGGAGAGAATGGATGAAAATATAGCAGGTATGAAAAATGAAATAAAAGAAAACTCAGAGAAAATGAATGAAAATTCAGCAAGAATGGAAGAAAAAATGAGAGATGAAATGAAAGCAACCTCGTCAGAATGGAAAAAAAATGGAAATAATGAATGACGCAATGAGAGAATGTATGGGAAAAATGGAAGAAAGAATTAAAGAAAATATAGAAGGAAATATAGAAGCTGTGAAAAATAATATAAATGGTGTGAAAGAAAATATGGAAAGAATGAAAAGTAGAGTGCAGCTGAAATGAGAAGAAAGTAAAAAGGAATTTTCAGAAATGCATAAACAATTAGATACAAGAATAGAGCAAAATAATGGAGAATTTTATGTAGCCATGACTCAAGAAATATCCACTACAAAAAAAAAAAAAAAAGAAATCACAGTAGATATTAGTTATAATAATCAAAATGTTGAAGAAGAGAGAACAGTAGAGAATGAAAAAAAGAAAAAAGTAGCCCGAATCAAAATCAAAATCAAAATCAAGAAAAATTTAAGAAAATGAAAGGAATATGTAAATGATTTGAGAAAAATAGTGTAACGTAAATAAACTTAACTTGGTTTTACTAATTTATTTAACACTTAAATATACAACTTAATTTATATTACTAACTACGCCACTGTATAGCTCGATCGTATGGGCTCGTTCAGACCGTCCGACTCCACTTGAGGGTTGCCCATTTATTTCCGATACAGCATTCTCGATGTTTCGAATTCTGGCAGTTGGCGACCGGCATGTTCCAATTGTTTCCAATATTGACCGTTGTTTTCCACGGCAGAGCGACTGGATGGTTCTCGAATATCTCCGGGGATGATCTCATCGTTGTCGATGGCAACGCGTGAGGCGACAGGTCCGGCCTAGGTTCGTTACAATAGTTAGCAAAATTAAATTCAGGCGGTAGTTATACAAAAAACAGATGTTTGTAACAATTTATTGAAAAATGATGATAAACAAATACAAAATATAAAAATGAATGTTGATAACAATAATAATGAACTTATGGATGATTTGAACATGACAAATATAAATTTTGAAATGCAAAATAAAAATAAATGACAAAATAAAAATAATGGAAATCAATGACATAAACAAGGCTAATAAAACTTTTGAAATGAAAGAAAGTAATACAAACAATGAATGAATAATAATGGATATTGAAATGTCTAATATAAAAATAGGAAAGACTTTCATTAAAAATGATAATCAAAAACAAGAAAAGTTTAAAATTTTGGAAAATAAAATAGTTGAAAACGTTAACATAAAACTTTAATTGGAAATTTTTCAAATAAAATATATTCTTGTAATAACAAAACAAGAACAATTCCATAGAAGGAGAGATAAATAATAATAATTTTTTTGAGGAATAATCAATTGTAGGTTCAACAAACAGGTATGTTAGGGAACAAAGAAGTTTAAAAGAATATGATGGATACTGTTTCAGAAATATTTAAATAAAATAAGGTGATATGGAAAATGATCTTAAAGGTAAAACAATCAATGAGAGAAAAAACTAGAGGAAATATAACAATACATGAATTGAAATTTGAAGAAAGAAAATAATAATATTGAAAAAATTATTAGAAAAACATGGAAGTTGATAAAATTATTGGTACAGATCAGTTGGAAAAAGTAAAAACTTAAATAGATTATGAAGGAAAAATAAAGAAATGGATAATGAATAATATGAATTTTGGAGAAAAATGAAAAGAAACAAAGAGTAAAATATTTTGTGTATAAAAAGAATGCATGTGAGAAATGAAAGTGGAAATGATAGTAATAGTAATGATGAAGTATATAATGAGATAGATGAAGATGATGATGATAAAGAAGGTATATCAACAATCAAAATGAAGGTCTATTGATGAATTATGAATAAATATAATAAGTTAATTATGTATGAATAAAGTATAGCGAAAGAGTGTATGCACTAAGTAATATTCAGATTAATAAAATATCCAATTCAATGTAATTACAAAAAACAACCAAAGGATAGGATAGGAAGAATAATAAAACAGAGTATAGTTGAAAGGAGTACCAATAATTTTAAAAATTTATTCAATATTGAAAATATATATCAGTATAAAATATAAAATGAAAATAAAATATAAATATAAAATGAATATCAAGTATCATGAATGATGTTATCTCGAAAAATTTTCTCTCTTGAATTGAAGAGAATTCCAAAGTCAGGTAGTTTCTGAAACAGAAAAAAAATGTTATCATAATAATTGTAAATAATAAATTGATATTAAAATTTTACTAGCAGGTATTGAAATGTTGAATATAAATTTAGGGGATGTGTTATGTTAGGAAATGTTTTAAAAATAATAAAACCAATAAATTATTATTATTATCAGGAATTTAAGTTATCGTGGTTCATGCTATGTTTGTTTTACAAGTTTTCTATACTTTTAACTATACTAGAAACTCATATCATGTTCCAGTCAACGCATATGTATCAAAAAGTCAGTCCTGAAGTATCTTTATTGTCATAAGTATGTGACCAACAATACATTCAATTTGCACAAACAATCAAAATAATATGAAAATTTAAATTCATGAAAAAACTTAGTATTCCAAGTGGATCAAAGATGGAACATTTCGTATGGTTAATCATATCAGGAGGAAACCCAACAGCGAGATGTCAAAAATTATGTGGAGAAAATAATGAAATATAAAATTATGAAAACAGGAAAATGTCAAATATGAATTTTAAACAAATTTGTACATGTAATATGAGGTCTAGAGTTAGATATTGTGAATAAAATCATAAGAATAAGTTAGAATAACAAACAGTGATATAGAAAGTGGCAATAAATCTTAAAATTTGTGGAAAGAAACAAAATGTGTGTGTTGCCAAGAGGAGATGTAACAAGCTTGGAGAGAAGAAAATTAAGAACCTATCATAACAATAAAGATGTATATATATATATATATATATATATATATATATATATATATATATATATATATATATATATTGGGTATAGTGGGTTCTTAAATCTTGGTGATTGTATTTTTGAAGTTTTCTTCATACGTCGTTCAGGCGCTTTTAATGACAATTGACAAAACAACAAACCACAAAATATCGAAAGTTTTCTGTTGAAACAATGGTACAACAAAATTTAACACCGCCCCGAAATCCAACTAATGTTGGTTACAAAACACAAGCATGGTAAAACCAAGATTCAAATGTTTTTGATGTTTTTAATAAATTTTACTGAAGATGCCCCCGAACGAGGGCGAAACGTTTAAATAAATGTAATTTTCTTCTCATTTTAATACAAACGAATCTAAAACCCAAGAAAACTTCAAAAATATATATATATATATATATATATATATATATATATATCCCAGGTCATGAGTGCTGCCGCGAAAATATTTTTAAAGCAGGGCAATAGAGGGCCTATGATGATCGCAGTAAAATACGGATGGAGTTATTTTTGTTTCATTTTCATCCATTTTCGAATGTACTGCAATACTTATTTGTTGCTTTTTATAGGATGAATAAGTGGTTGAGATCATGGCATTCATTTCTGGAACACCCTACAGTATTATGTAGAAATTGCGCCCTTCAAGTTAATTGGAGATTTTATTTAGCGGGAACAAAGACAATAAAAGTGGTCCAAATTTTAAAAAATTGCCGACCGACGTTTCGACATTCATTTATCGTCTTCTCCAGGGCTAAAAATACATATGGGTTTACAAAACGTTTTAAATTACATTATAAAGATAAACATAATATGACACACAATAATGAATGAAACAGATTCACGGACATTAATGTGACAAAAACAATAAAATTCAGTGGAACAATAATGAACTATGCTTTATAAATGAAACAAATAAAGATCCATCTTTTTTCCATTATTCAGACATATATTATTTATCTGGTGTTGAGTATCATTGAAAACAAGCATTGTTGTTGCTGTTCACTGTAGGGTACCTGTCTGAAATAATATCGATGGTTTGAGTCGAAATAAAAAACAACGAGGTAAAAAGAACTTAGGAGATTAATAGAAGAAAAAGCAAAAAAAAACTACCTTTATCTATTCAATAGTAAGGTGCTGAATGACTTGAATCGAAATGCATATTCAGTACGGTTTGTTCTGACTCATTTTATATTGGTTGAGGATGTGGTCGTAGAATACACTCAATCTTACTGTGAATTAACTATCGACGACACGAAACTTGCTTTTTAAAAATGAGTTTTATTACAATAATTTAAATATACAATTATGAAAATAGGTGTTGCTATGTCTAAGAGTGAAATATGAATGAATCCCCGGGTCGTTCCAAGATGGCTCGTCCCGTGAGATAGTGTCCACTCAGCATCTTGGATGGAGTGGTGGTTCTGCTGGCGTCAGCAAGTATGGCTGGAGATGGTGACATAATTTGTGTCAGTTCTCATGTTCACAGTATCACTGAGGAATATCTGGATGATTTCGCTGATGTTTCTTTTATACAGATTATTTTATCTATCAACAATATGGGCTTCATCAAAATTAAACTCTTGTCTTTCAGTAAAGTGATATGATGCCAACGCTGTTATGTTGGGTTTATCTTTGTGTTTTTCCTTACAGTCATAATTGTGTTGTTGTATGCGAGTATTCAGACGTTGTTTTGTCACCCCAATATAACACTTTTCGCAGTTGATACAATTTAGTCTATAAACCAGATTAGATCAGTCAACGGTTGGAGTTACGTCTTTCAGTTTCGTAATGACACTTTCGATTTGATTGATTGGATAAAAGGCTAATTTTATTTGAGAGGGGTTTTGAGTTCTCAGACAACACTGAATTTTTTCAGATAAACCTTTCATATATGGAAACCTATAAAATGTAGGGCAAGAATCATTAGAAATAATTTTGTGGTGTGCTGGAGGATGGTTGTATCCATTAATGATTTTATTCACCAGGTATTTGGGATAGTTGTCATTCAGTAAGTAGTTGATTTACTTTGAATTCATTACCTTTGTGGAATTCTAGGCTACAAGAAGATGGGTCCTAAATAATAGATTCTTGATGGTTCCAATTTTTTGTTTTAGAGAATGATTTGAATTAAACATTTTTTAATGTGATTTATTATTTCCCACTCTGGGAATCATGGTGACACGCAGTCGTGATTAATGATGGAGAAAATTTTCCTCCATAGGTTATTTGTATTTTATATAGATACAATCAATGAATATTTGTTATTATCTCTCTTGGAAGGGTATTGGGAGTTTTTGTTAATAAACAGAGGAACATATATGCATTATTACATGAAATATTTATCAATATTTTTTTTCCATTTTCGTGACTAAAATGTGATATATTTTAACTTGAATTGGGAAGATGAGTTGTACTTTCAATCACTGGTGATTAGAAATATTTTATGTACAAGTGATTGAAAGTGTTACTTAGGTTACCAATCAACAACCATCATACACATTGCTTATAGCGCAGCAACGGTGTCGAATTATTCGTATCGAGTGGGTTGGTTTCCAAATTAAACGCAACACCAGCAACGGTAGGGCAGATTTTCATTCTTAGTAAGCTAGTTGCAATTTTGTTTCAACGAGTCAATGACACAATAGTTATTCATGCAACAATTGCAAAATAATTTCTTTTAGTTTCTGCGAAAATGGAAAAAATCATATTTAAAACATGTTTTCCTTTTATTCTACAATTTATATATTTCAAGCTCAGAAGGTTAGGGCGACTCTAATACATGTTGTTTTCCGACATGATCATTATTCTACAAATTTATCTTTATACTTCATGGAAAACATGTCTCGGAGTGGAATAGAATGTTCAAAAAAGAGGTTTATTCCACAATGTTTAGGAAAAAAGTATACTTTCTTCGCAGACTAATAATGATTATCACAAGTTAGTACATCTTCGTTGAATGAGTTGGATTGATCTCTCGAATTTATTATAAAGATGGACCAGAAAAATTGCGTTATAAAAAAACGTACGAAAATATTGAATTGTCACGAATTGGTTGGTAGAAAAAGGAATGTTGATTAACATGCAACAACAATTCAAATCCACATTTGGTTGAAAAAACACAATGAATTGTTATACTGCTGAAGTACTTCAAATCATTCAATGATGTATTTCAGCAAATTCTACTATCTACTAAAAAATGTTCGATTTTGTTATACAGTTCTCATCATTACTTTATTCTACTGAATCTTTTTTTTATTGAATTAATGAAAAATTAATTTATTTTACGATTTGCGGTGCATTCCTCATATATTTTTGTTCTCCTCTTTCCAATATATAGGTCCAACAGTGACAATAATTTATCATGTATTCAAATACTCCATAAAACGATATCGTTTTCTTACAGGTTTATAACTGGACCAACAAGAACGTCATCATTTCCGCCTTCTTTTGGGGATATATAATACCACAGATAGGAGCAGGCTGGCTGGCAACTCATTATGGTCCCAAAAAGTTTTTAATAGGGTCCATGGCAATATCTTCATTGGCCGGATTCTTGGTGCCAGCATCAGCAGCATACTTTGGATATGTCGGTGTTATGATTTGTAGAGCTATACAGGGATTATGCCAAGGATTTGTTTTTCCTTCAGCGCACATGTTGGTCGCTAGATGGGTGCCCCAAAGCGAAAGGAGTACGGTATCATCGTTAGTGTATGCAGGTGAGCTTCAATACTTTCATTCATATACAAAGGGGTGACGTGTTTTTCTAGGGTTCGAATAATAACCCTCAAACTACTGGAAATTCAAACTATCCATGACGCCAGAATATTATGCAGGAAATCCTGTTCCTTTTTCTATTTCAAATTTCGGGTAACGTATTTTGACACTTTTTTCCTTTGATTTTTCAAGTTTGTGGGCAATTGATATTGCCTTCCCGAGTACACCCCTCATAAATCCCAGAACATTTGAATACCACGTTCCATTCGGTTATTCCTGAGTATCGCGTTCGCAATAATCTTGGATGTGATACTTTTTCTCCGATCCTCGAGCTTGGCGCTTTGGATACAAATAACTAATTCCCTGAACAGGGTTTATATATTTTGGGTTTTTTACAGTTCATGCTCGGCGATTTCCTTGAGCTCAAACAACGTTGAAAACGGGGCGTGGATACAGACGACAGTGTTTTTCATAAGGTGACTCCTCAGTGGAGCAATAAAATGCGTTAATACCAAATCACCTTCTCAAATCATAAGAATAATAGTATTCCGAAAGCTTTCGGAGTAAGACTATAGATTGTAAGACTCGTAAACTTTTGCTTTGCACGTATTTTTCGGGACAGTTTTTATTCGTTTTATATCTCGCGGCCGTTGTTCAAATTAGGGTGGGTCATGGATTTGAACAGCAAAAAAAACATTGTTATGTTATTCTGTTAAACGTCAATGGCTTGAATTCGGTATTTTCCCTGAAATCAAGACAATGGAAAACTGAAATTCACCATCTGAAGTGATTACTATCGTTTCGGACGTCCATCGTCTTAATGTATTTGTGATGAAGTGATGTTATGCGTTTGTGTCAGTTTTTTGTATTCTGTGTTTTCTAAATCTGAATTAACTGAGAACAAAATTCAACAATTATCAGGGCGACAAATCTATGAAGTACTTGTGAAAGATTCCCCTTGGCGAAACACCTGCAAGAGCTTAAATAATGACTTTTCCACCAATGTTTTTTTTCAGAGAAAACAAAAACCTTATCCAACTTTGCAGTCGGAGTAAATCATATAGGCTCGACCTAAACCACAAACTACAAATTATTAAAGTTTCAATATTACCCTGAAGTGTGTAAATAACAAAAAAAAAATAATATAATGGGAAATACTGATAAAATCACCAAATATTCGTATTGCAGCAAATTGAACAGTCAACCGATTCCAAGAGAATGTCTGTTGTATCAATTAAAAAATAAATAACCCAATATGCACACTGTAGTCTCCTGACCAAATCAAACTCCATGGCAAATAGTCGAATATATGAAATAATATTAATGCAGAAATAATATATAAATTCCACGCTAAATTACTGAACAAAGGAAATGATAATAAGGAAGAACTAATATTAAAATTCCATGGTAAATTATTGGACGAATGAAATAATGATAATGCAGAAATAATAGTTAAGTTTCTTGGTAAATAACTGAACAAAGAAAATAATATTAATGGGAAATAATATTCAAATTCCACGGTGAACAATTGAACAAAGGAAATAATAATAAAGCAGAACTTATATTAATGCCACGAAATAATTGAACGAAGAAATAATATAATGAAAATAATATTCAAATTCCCAGCAAATGATTTAACAGATGAAATAATAATAATGCAGAAATAATAATTTTTGGGTGATTAATCTCACGGAGAAACCAAGCTCTAATGCAATTTATTCACAATTTTTTACCTACGGTTACCTCAACGCTTCTGGATCACTTTTCAGTCCTCAATATTTTCTGTAACACTACTCACTCTGATGAACAAGCACGTCCCAAGGGCACAAAGCTGGAACACGCCCCGATGGTGGCTCCATCTTTCCTTTTATAGGTATAAAATTTATGCCAAAACTATACGAAAAAGCCCATTAAAAAGGCGCTCTTTTTGTTCCTTTTAGGGTAAGAACGGCGCCCTTTTTGTTCGACAAATCGAAACTGGACCGGCATTCTGAAGGATGATTTCGTGCGTGTTACCTAAAATGACATGGTTTTTCCAATCGCGATTCTTTTTCTTTTCACCCTTTCACAAAAACCATCCCAGGAGCTGTTCACCATTTTTATAAGAAATAGAAAAACACCGTTCTATTTTATGCATGATTTTAACGTTAATTCTGGTAGCTTTGGGTATGCCCAATCATTCTCTTAAATTTGAAAGGAATATTATGCCAGACCAAAATCAATAGAAATCCCAAATAGTCAGGGACTTACCAAAGTTATGTCAATTTTTTTTAGCCGTTCTCAGTAACGGAGCTCAAAAAATATCCTTCGTTACAAGGGGAGCCAAAAAATTTGTAACCTCTCACAATATTCCACTTGAAAATGGTGCAAAATTTGAATTTCATATATTGTCTTCTATTAGTGTCAAATTCAAAATCATCTGTCGAATTCAATGTCAAACCTCATCAATATCATTATCAATATTCAAAGTGAAATAGAAATACGAATGTTTTAAAATACTAAAACATCGAAAAACTGGAGAAGTACTGAATACTGATTCAGAAATATGTGATGACTGTCAATTTATTATTCAAAAGCAGTGACAATTATGATCATAGGCAATAAACAGTGTTTTGAATGTATGGATTCATTATTTTCGCTTGTGGCATTTTTACAACTAGCATCTCCTAATTTCCGCAGAATTAACCTAGCACAAATCTATTTAATCCCCAATCAACACAAATACCTATCTATAGAATGTCAGCAATACAGGATGTCACACCTCCTTTCTTGAAAAAATGTATCTATATAGAACTTGTGAATATTCATTCAAAAAATACAGCAATGTTTCGGTGGTCTAATCGTGCGTTCATGAAGATTTTCATTTTTACCAACACGAAAATTGGTGATATCATTTTCCTCTACCTGTTTTTCCCAAAAAACTATTTGGTTTTAACGGTTCTGAATTATTTGGGATATTCTACGCTAATTCTAAAAATATATGAATATTTACCAGTTTTCTCGAAAGAATAACTTTTAAGGTCATTATAACAATTAATCGAAAGAAAAAAAAATGTATTGCATGCATGAAATAATTTATTAAAATCACAGCAGAGCGCTTTTAACCTTCAGGTCATCATCAGTGCGTACCTGTAAGTAGGGATGTTATATTGATGAGGAAAATTTAAATAATTGAAAACTTTTTTGAGAAAGGAAATTTGAATAATTTTCGAAAAGGGAGGTTACTTACTGGTCAAGTGTACAAGGAGTAAAAAAAATATCATAAAATCTCTCATGTTCAATGAGGGTTGTATAAGGTTACATGAGAAACATGTCGAAAAAAAAATCCTTAACCAGGATGAAATTCGAAATTACATTTCGATTTCTCTATAAACCATTATTTAGGTGTGATAGCTGGACCTAAATGATAAGAATGACGAGTAATCGTTGAATTAGATTGACATGGAACACAAAACTATGGAGATATCAAAATCATGAAGAGAATATCCATGGCATACGGAACCCAGATTTGAAGATGATCAATCTAATGGGGACTGTCCCAATATTCCAAGGAAGACCAGACAAGATTCTCAAATTCTCAAATTTGAGGGAGAAGTCTAATGAGAACTAGACTTCAAAATTATATTCAATTACGATGACTCAAATTTGAGAAATAAAGTATTTTGTCTGGTCTTCCTTGTAATATTGGGACGTACATTTGACCGATGACAGTCCCCATTAGATGAATCATCTTGAAATCTGGGTTTCGTATGCCATGGATATCCCTTCCATCATTTTGATATCTCCATAAATTTGTGTTCCAGCTATCTCACCTAAATAATGACTCATAGAGAAATTGAAACGTAATTTCAAGTTTGATCCTGGTTGAGAATATGTTTTTTAAAGTGTTTGTCATGTAGATAACCTTATACGGAACTCATTGAACATGAGAGATTTAGTCTTTTTTTGGCTTCTTGTACACCCGATGAGTAAGTCACCTCACTTTTCAAAAATATTTAAAATTTCATTTCTCAAAGAAGTTTTCGATTATTAAAATTTTCTCTATTAATATTACTCACTTACAGGTACGCACTCATGATGACCTGGAGGTCGAAAGCGTTCTGCTACGATTTAAAAAAATTATTTTATGCACGAAATAAAAAAATTTCTCCTCGATTATATCGATATGTGCACACAGTCGAACTTTTAACTCATTATAATAATTTTCTGATAGTTTTTCACTGTCACTGTTTTTTTCGTTATACAGTGCACTAAACTTTTAAGAAATTCCATCGCTTATTTTGTTCGATGGGAACACTTATTGGCAAGTACGTATATAAGCGCATTTTGTGGTACTGTGGGATGTATTTCGATGTCAAATCAAAATTCGTATGTTATTCTTTATTCATATTACATGGACTTTTACCACCCAATATATTCAAAGGACCATTGTTTTGTGGTAGTCTCCGAATCACGCTGAGCAAAAAGATGCACCATTTTTTGTACCGGCAAAGCCACAACATGCAAAACATTATTTCAGTATGTCTATTGTCGAACTCGATGGTAGTAGAAACATTTTCAGCCAGTTTTGGAGGTATCTTCGAGAATCAAAAGTTGCTGATATTCAAATGGTTCGTAGATTGCGAATGCAACCTAGAGCACGGTTGTTTTGGCTAAAATCAACGATTCAGAACTTATTCATCAGATTCCTCTTCATTCAGTAGGCAAGCATATATTTCACGGAAAATTCCTATACTATTGCCAGGCCACCAAAATTACGAACGGGCCAGACTTATTACCTTGATCATGTCTTTGAGACTAGTATGAGAACTATTTTTTTTTGTGGATCAGAGGAGATGATTATTTGATTAATCAAATCAAGCAATCTGATTCAGTCGTGTCAAGACCCGCCTAAAGTTCAATTGTTGATACCGCTCAAACTCCCACAAACCCTCAGTTCTCTGGAAGGAGCAAACAGGTTGAGACATCAGGATGAAATTCATCTCTGAATCCTTTTTTTTTCCATTTTTGAAAATGGCTTCAAAATCTATGTTGGAATATCAAACATTATCAATTTCTTGATGCGGTTCATCCCGAACTTCTAATTTATATATATATATATATATATATATATATATATATATATATATATATATATATATATTGACTCCATTGATTTGTCGTTTTCTACCAAGTGTTCATCCTTGCACTTCTTCCTTTACTGATGAGGGCCGAGAGCCCGAAACACGTGTCTACGGTCAACACTCGGGCTATGTCCATTAAATTTTTCCCATTTTGTTTAGCAGTCCCCTCGATATTCCTCCCTTTTTATTTTTTGCTCCCAATCGATAATTTTGTTGGAAATGTCTAAAAAACACTTGCCTGAAAATTTGAGCTATTAATAGTAACATTAGGTACTTTCCCAGAGCGTGGAAAAATTTCCCATTCAAAATACACGTGTACTTTTTTTTTCAAATATCTATGACTCAGCGGCATTTTATGCTATCTTATCTAACCAAAGCGCGATTTACTCAGGATTACATGCTCTACAAAAGATCCTATCGCGACGTAGCTGTAATCTACACCTGTAAGATTGTACGGGTTGTGTCCGTTAAAGCGATAGTTTCCTAATAAAAATAAAATACAACCTTTTGCATGAACGGATCTTCTGTAAATGGAATCGAAAAAATCCAGAAGGTGGCTGTCACGTTTTGTTTGTACAACTTGCGACTTCAATCGTAGTATTTTGAAATTATTCCGCTTGTTTTAACTGTTAATGTAGGCATGTACTAGTACCATGTTTTGTTTTAATAGAATATCAAATTAAAAATACAAACCAAATAAAATTATTTGTATCACAACAAAAAAAAGGCAACAAGATCGATCGGAACGGAGTTATAAAAACTGCTCGAAATGACCACCTCCAACCATTAGATAGGAATCAAGTCATCGTCTCATAGACTGGCGCAAACGTTGAAATATTCCTGGTGTGTTTTGGATTCTCTCGCAGGCTGCAATGATGCGATTTCATACATCATTCATACATCTAATGAGGGTCGTATAAACCAAGGACTTCAGGTTACTCCAGATGCAAAAGTTCAAGGGGTTTGAGTCTGGATATATGGGAGGCCAAAGTTGACGTCCTGCTCTGCGTATCCAACGATTTGGATACACATCGTCCAAGTACTGACGAGCAGTTCTGCTGAAATGGATAGGTGCCCATCGTGCATAAACCACATTCGTGGCCGAATGGGTAATGGTACATGTTCAAGTAAAATGGGAAGCTGCTCCTGGAGAAAATTCGTATAGGCTGCACCAGTTAGCCTTGACGGTATAAAATACGGTCCAATAATATTTTCGCAAATAATTCCGACCCACACGTTGAGGGAAAATTCATATTGATACCGACCCCTTCGAATTGCCTGTGGGTTATATTCGGCCCATAGATGATTGTTATGGAAATTTGTAATCCTTTGCCTTGAAAAATTGGATTCGTCAGTAAATATTAAAATTTATGAAAATTGAGCATTTTGGGTAATCATTTGAAGACTTCATTGACAAAAGTCTACTCGATGGGAAAAATGTCGCGGCAAAAGTGCCTGGACTCGTTGAATATGGTAAGGATACAATCGGTGAACTTTCAATTGTCCAGATTAGTTTATTGCTAATAGTAAGTGTGTTAGCAATTTGTCTTGTACTCAATTCTGGACGATCTTCAACCTGTTCTCCCAGTGCCACCGTTCTCATTACTCGTGGACGACCACAATCAGTTGTTCGTTTTCGAAAAGTCCCTCTGTCACAGAGACGTTGGTGAAGATGTGCGGAGAGTGAAGTATCACGCGATGAGGATTCATCCCTGCATAGAGCCATCTAGCATCCACCATTGGCACGTCCATACATGAAATGCATATCGGCCATCTGGAGATTCAAAAGGCACAATTGATCTTTCAACTACCACATAAAAATCAAAGCGACTCGACAGCTACCCACAAGATTTTTTCGATTTGATATACTACGATTGAAGTCACAAGTTGTGCAAACAAAACCTGACAGCCACCTATTATATTCTTTCTATTCCATTTACAGCAGATCCGTTCATGCACAATGTTGTAATTTATTTTTTTCTTAGGAAACTATTGCTTTCACGGACACAACACAGGAGTTGAAGAAGTTTTGCAACGAATCGTATTAAATTGAGAAAACTTGTTTCGTTGAAAAGTTCTATTGAAAAATGGAATAGGGGTTGCATGTTCCACCCCTTTAGAACACCACAACGAAATTTAAAACAAATTATTCATTTGTAGCTTTTTCATTGGTGGAAAATGCCCACAAAATGCCATTTTTTCAATTCTTCAGCAATTTCAAGAAAAAAAAACTCATTTTTGGAAGCGTGTAACTGTTTAAGTGAAGGCCTAAGAGCTTTTGTTCACATGAAAGACCGTCTTTAATTTTCGACAAGGAATCACCCCCTGGAAACTTTCGCACTCATTCGGTTACACTCTGTATATATTCATGCAGACAATTATTTGTGACGTAATTATGAATCGTCACGATTGCCGCTATTGGTCTGATGAAACCCAATTATTCAATTATTTTTCACGAGGTACATACAAAACATCCGCAAAATATGGATAAAAAAAAAGTGCACTTTTTTGTGTAGTCCGCGGGCCTGAAGTACGTAATTTTTCAATATCGTGATACTGTTACAATATTTTACGGAAAAGTGTGCAAAAAAGTGCACTTTTTTGAAGGTTGTTGCTAGGCGATGAGGAATAGTGAAAATAAGTTCACTTTTTACTAATATTTTATTAAGTTCTACCTGTCCCGATGTGTGTAATCAAATCTTACAAGTTGAATAAGACACACTTCTAGTTGTCCGATTAACGTGAAATTTGGCAGGTGATCATAGTTCCCGTGACAATCAATTATGTTGAATAAAAAAACACAATGGTGGCTCCAAGGTGGCGGACGAGATTTTTGTTTATGGTCTTATACAATTCCAAATTGCTATTTAGAGGTGTACGGGGTCGAAGGTTATGATTTTTTTGTCAAAATTCATGAATTTAAAATTGGTGTGTGCGGAATTTTGTTGTCGGAGATTATGAATTAATCGCCAAAAGGTGGACGAATTCTGTGATTGAGGACCATTTCTATCCAAAATTGGTATGTCGACGTTTTTGGGGTTGCAGATCATGAATTTATCCAAAGATTATCGATTTCTACAAGCTTTTATTTTGTTTCACCTGTCGCGATGTTTGCTTGTGGGTAATCAAATGTTACATGTTTTTTTTTACCCACTTCTACTTGTTCGAATAACTTGAAATTTGACAGGTGTTTATAATTCCGGTGGCAATGCATTATGATATTCTCGCTAGAGAAAAAAACAAAATGCTAGCTCCAATATATCGAACGAGTTTCGTGATTATGGTTCGATTCTATTCAAAATTGGTATGTGGGTGTTTCGGAGAGATCACGAATTTTTTGTCAAAATCCATAAATTCAAAATGTCGACTGCAATATGTTGACGAGTTTTGTGGTTATAGCCCGAAGTCAATGAAAATTGGTATATGAGGGTTTTCGGTGTCGGAAATTATGATATTGTTGTCAAAATCCACGAATTAAGGATGGCAGCTCCAAGACGTCGACGAGTTTTGTGATTATAGCTCGATTCCATTCAGAATTAGTGTGTGGGGTCGGAAATCATGACGTATTTGTCAAAAATAGCTCGAATCCAATGAAATTTCATGTGTGGAGGTCAAAATTCATGAATTCAAGATGACGGCTCCAGGGCGAAAACCAACGTCACCACGGAGGCAGCTATAGCTATCTGCGTGACATCTTCTTTGTGGGCTATGTCCATTATATATATATATATATATATATATATATATATATATATATATATTAGTTACATCTTTCTTAGGGGGCGTCCATAAATTACGTGAGGTGTTTAAGGGGGGGAAAGGGTCGAGTCAAATCTCGTGCGACCCTCACGGATTGTCACAAGACGAGCTATTAGCTCGTCAAGTAACTCATTAAATGAGTTACTGTGTGCAAGTGCCAATGGCTTAGAGTGGCTAGATCAGAACGAAGTTGAAGGAGCAGATGATTTTACTGAAAATCATATGGACATGTTGGTTCCAATAGTCTCTCTTAAGACCGTACATGATTCTCCATGGATTGAATTAGAGTAGATATTCTTTTTTTAAATTTTTATTACACTTATAATTAAACTCTCAGCAATATTGATTACTAGTCTTAACTAGTCGTAAATAAAAGCACGGAGCAATTTTTTTTTCTTTTAACAATAACAATCCAACGCGTTTACGTAAGAAACCCACATTTTGAAAAATCTCACGTGAGGTTGGGTGATGGGGGAGGGGGTTGAATAAAATCCCACGACATCTCACCAGGGGGGGAGGGAGGTACAGAAAATTTAAAAAAAACACTTCACGTAATTTATGGACGCCCCCTTAGGTTTTTGGATTCTTGAAAAATTAGGTCGTTTTTTTTTTTTTAATTTATATATTTTGAACAAGACGTTTTGCTCCTCGTTGGAAGCTTTTTCAATTTTTTTAATTATATAATTACATTGATTGTTTGGTAATCTGCAAGGGAATACATTGTTAATTGATATTTAATCAATTATAACCTGTGAGTACGTACCCCGCCAAACGTTTCATTAAAACAATACATTTGATGTTGATGTTTTTCTCTGTTGTGTTTTGGGTTTTGTTTGGGGGAGATAGGTGTAGTTTTATTCAAATTTTTATTTGGTGTGATTGACTATAAAATTGTATGATATATTTGGCTCAAATTGTTTATGTCTTCTGTCGTTCATTGTATTTTTGTTTTTTTATGTATATCATTTCTTTGATTATTCTTTTGTTTAGGTTTGATTCAAAAGCTAGAATTTTGGTGTTTGTGGAATTGGGGTTGTAATTATCTTCTGAAATATGTTTGTTTAGGGCAGTTTAGAAGATAATCACAACCCAAATTTCACAAACACTAAAATTTTACTTTTGAACCAAACCTAAACTAAAGAATAATCAACGAAATGAATAAATAAAAAAAAACAAAAATACATAGAACGACAGAAGAGACATAAACAATTTAAGCCAAATATATCATACAATTTTAAAGTCAATCACACCAAATAAAATTGAATAAAACGACACCTATCTCCCTCAAACAAAACCCAAAACACAACGAGAAAAACATCAACACCCACATACCAACTAACACTGGACGAATCAAAACCCAAACTCGCCAACATTTGACATTTCACACATACATAGAATATCCACTTGCCATATTAGATATAAATTATACATTCATCAAATGACAAAAAATCAGTAACAAAACCACAGGAAAAATGAACCAAGTCATTTATAAACACCACTGCTGATACAAAAAAACCAAAACACTACCATACTATCATTAGACGGTGGAAAATGTATTGTTTTAATAAAATGTTTGGCATGGTACGTACTTACAGGTTATAATTAATTAAATATCAATTAACAATGTATTCCCTTGCAGATTACCAAACAATCAATGTAATTATATAATTAATTTTTTTTAAAAAGCTCCCAATAATGAACGAAACGTCTAGTTCAAAATATATAAATTAAAAAAAAAACGACCTAATTTTTCAAAAATCCAAAAACCTAAGAAAGATGTAACCAACATATCAAACAGGATTCAAGAACTGCCCAAACCAATATATATATATATATATATATATATATATATATATATATTTATATATATATATATATAATATGAATAAATATAAACCGATTAATATCCCCGAAACAGTTTATCATCTACATTCTATTTGTTTCCAAAAATTTGAGTGACATTATCTTCCACAAGCCAATGTACATTCATGAACTTCAATTAATTGTTTGATTATATCCGTATCCAAACAATTCAGGATTCAGAAATTCAAATATTTGTTTTCATGTACAAATTAGCCCGGATTTTATTTATTATCCAAAGATATGAGAATAAGACATCCGAATAATCAGACAGAAGTGAAATAGTTTTAAGGACTTTCTTCAAATCCCTCATTTCTGTATGTTATCATTGTGTGCATTTATCATTTTAGACGAAAAAAAAAGCGTAATGATTTTAGCATTCTATGTATGTTTGTATTCACGTATGTTCCACAGTAGCGCCTAAACTACTCCTCCGATTTTGATGAATGAAATGTCAATCGAATGAAATCATAATGGTGGATGTAACATCCAAATAATGGGGTTCTTGGTTTTTTTTGCTATCGTATCGAGTGGCATGTCAAATGGAAAAGTAGAAGTTAATAAATATAAATATCAGATATAAATAATGATTTAAGCAGTCTCTGCATATTTGTATTCACGAATTTTCCACCGTTGACTAAACTACCCATCCGACATCCTAACATTTACAGAAGAGGTACTAAATCTGAGGGTGCAATTCGCCTAGTTGTCGCTTAAGGGCAATGCTATGGTTCAAAGACAGTCATTCTCAACAAATCACGGTCGGCGGCAACAGAACAAAAAAAAACTGAAAATTGTATTTTTACATGACTATCCTGAAAAAAAGTTCATGAATCAGCAGCTGAAGTTAGCTAGAGAATCTCACCATTCTCCCATTATAAAGAACAACTCTCTTTTGGTAGAACAGTTTTTTTTACAGCCAATGTTTCATTGTAATATTCTACCAATAAAAGCGTTCATTATTATTTTGATGAGTGAAGTGTCAATCGATCTGATATTATGGTCTGGCTAACAGAGGTTACATTTCATACGATTAAAATCAATACGACGGATTTTAGATAAAAAAGGGGGGTTTTATAAATATAAATATAGTAGAATATTAAATATAAAAAATTCACCAAGCGACAGAAAAACAATTCTATACAATATATCAGCGATTATGAATACTGCTAGTGCTTTCTATCGGCAGTTCTGAATATCAATCGTGTAAAAACAACAGAATCGCCACGCCATCTGTTTCGTTTTTATGTTTCAATTAGATGGACGCTAATTTCAGAATCTCACATATCATTTATAACTCCATTGAGGTAGAATGAGGTACAAATTCAGTGCAAAAAAATTATTCTTGAAAAATCGAATCTTACTGTGATAGCTACCCAACTGGGACAGGCGCGTGAGGGCAGACGTCGTTGACGGTCGTGTCCGTAATATGCAAATTTTTTGCGCGATTTTTGAATACATTTGAATTTTCTACTGTCACAAGACGAACATTCATGCACAATTAATTTTACCATAATTATTTATCTTCATTTCTGAATCCTAGTCTAGATTGTTTAATTATCAAGTATCTACCACTAACGCTATCATATCATTATTCTTTCTGTTGTCGCGTTAAAACGTAAAAATTGGAATAAAATGAAGTTCAAAAACCTGTAACGCGACCACGGCATTCGAATTGAATTATAACGTTATTGATGTGAAACTGCCAAAAGATTCCAATAGAACTGAATAAACAGGAATATCTAACATATCAAATCAAAAGACTTAACCGCTCAATAATAAGACGATGATAGCAATTACCACCTATTTCATTATTCGACCGGCCCCCACTAGTGTTCAAGTGATCTAATCGTTCTGGAAAAAACGAGATATTGACGGAAATATCCGTTTTGAGGTGCCCCGATACGATTGAGACCATTTCCAGAGTGAAGTCTGTCTGTCTACCTGCCTGCCTGCCTGCCTGCCTGCCTGCCTGCCTGCCTGCCTGCCTGCCTGCCTGTCTGTCTGTCTGTCTGTCTGTCAGTCAGTCGGTCGGTCGTCGATCGTTTGGTCGGTCGATCGGTCCGTTTCGTTTTTGACTGGCATCTGTCAAACAAAAGTGTCGATATGAAAAATGACTAAATCGCACGAAACTTGACTTACGTTATTTGAAAGCCCTTGAAAAACTGTATTCGGAACAGTCAGAATCATGTCTCCAACTGACATCTGTCAAGAATAAAAAAATGACAAATTTCAAAACTTTGCCTTTCAATTTTTCAAAATCTATCCGATGGATTAAAACTTAATTCAGCAGGGAGCAACACAACAAAGAAATCAAATTATATCTGCAGTCGATGCATTTCACCGTTTCCCAGTCTGGCACTACAAAAGTTTAATTTTTCTCCTGGGCGTTACCATCCGAGAAGGCCGCTCACCCGGGCTTTGACTAGAATGACCTGCGTTTGGTGCAGGACCGCTCAATTGATTGGGGTCAAATATTTCCCTTGATCAACTGACCCGTAAATTGACGGTTGAATTGACCGATTAAATTGACTTCGTAGAGTCCTAAATATTTTTTAGTCATGTTCTATTCCAAAATAACCCCATTCTCCCGAAACCCGTGCCGTTCGAATTCTGGTGTGTTACACAGCTGTTTTTTTTTCGTATTCGGGTTACAGATTTTTCAACTCTTTATTTCACGCTTGATACTATTATCATACAGGTAGGTCTATGTTGACAAATATCAGTTCTGATAGGGGTGTAGCTTACACGTTTTGATTATCCGTTTCTATCTTCACGTTTTTATTGAATTCACAAATAAATCTGTTTGTCAATATTTCGTCGCTACATTACTACTAAGTTATGATTCGTTCTTTTTCTGTTAGATTCCTACTGTCATCTCTAGAAGAGACAATTTGAATGAATTTTCCAAATGATATCCACAAAGAAACCGTGTGTTCAAACAAACATATGTTTCATATTTCAGGAGGTCCAAGCGGAACAACTTTGGCAATACTAATAACCGGATATATATCAGCAAGTTCTTATGGCTGGCCAATGTCATTTTATTTCTTCAATGGACTAGGATTATTTTGGACTGTTTGCTACACTTTTTGTGGCTACAACACACCAGCTGATCATCCAACAATAAGTGAGGAGGAGAAATATTATATAGAAAGTTTTTCGGGATGTGATGAAACAAAGAAAGAAACAGTAAGTATATTCAAGTTTTTTTTTTTTTTGTGAGTGAAGATCTTAATTAGATTAACCGAACAGAGATTATGTTGGAGAGAGAGAGAGAGAGAGATAATGATAGCAAGAGAGAAAACGAGAAAGACAGAGAGAGGTGACAAAAGTTATAATTCAATTTAACTTGGTCATAGTCTCTATTTCGTCTGAAACGAAAGTTAATCCCACTGCACTTCTTGACATTTTTTCCACAAAAATCTTCAGAATCTGGCAGTTTTCAAACCTTTTTTCTTTGTTTTCCCTGGAGTTGTGCTAATGAATCGATTTTGGTTTCCTGAAAGTCTTATGTGACTTGAGTTTCATATAACCCAAAAGCTCGTGTCATCGAAAGTACCGTCATCGGGGATTCCAACATGTTTACTGAAAATTGAACGTAGAAAACCATTTGACCAAAATGAGCTCAGTGTGACAAGGTTTTCCATGCTGAAAGTATTTTCAATTGGAATAATTATCATTAAAATACACTAACATATTGACGTTATCACGGGAACTGATTTTGAATATCTACTTGGTAGCGCAATGGGTAGAGCGTTCGACTACATTCGCATGTGCGAGTCGAGCTGGACGACGGCACATAAGCATAACCACACTCCCGCTCCCGGATATAATTACGGGTAAAAAGTGACTGCAAACATCCAAAACTCAAAAAGTATTTCTCGCTAGAAGAAAATGCTAGTAGCAACTGAAAGCAGAAACATTCGAAACATTCTGGACCTGGGAAAACATAACTTCACCACTCTAAACCCAACAGGGTGGGTGATGTTCACAGATAGAAGCAAGAGTGTGGGACCAATAATCACTTCTAAGTGCAAGATTTCACCAGAAAAGTTCGCTACATTGGTGGGAAACATTGTAATAATTGAAAAAACACAACGAAGACATCTCCCGTGAAAATCTCAGATATGTGTATAGAATGTACACAGTGCGGCTTTTTATAGTCATCCCTGTTAACTTCTGAATGGTTTGACGAAGGACAATGCGACAGAATAGTTATATGTTCTTCTAGGCAGCAAAGTAGAGCTCATCCAGTATTGAAACGATCACGTTGGCCATCCCCCACCTAACAACCAATTTTTATCGAAGATACCCGAACCATTGTCCAACTATGGCTATTAATATAAATTCAATAGGCGTACCAAATTATTTGGTATAGGCGATTCACGAGACTTAGAGAACTTACACTCCTATAACTTTTCTAACACTCCTATTTTTTTTTCCACTACAGAATAGTACTATCCACTGGGCATTTTGGCAAGGTAACAAGTAAACTATCGCAAAGTTGAATAAATAACTGCACTACCTATTTATTAATTAAACAAACCTAACCTTTTAAACGCTGCATGCCAGGACACAGGTGAAGATTTGCCGTAGCACAGCAAATCGTGTCTACTCGTGTTTTCCCCCTCTCTACCTACCAAACGGTCGTTTCAATACTGGATGAGCTCTAGTAGATTGACTGCCGCGGCTGATAGTTCATAGCCAAGCGTAGCGAGGCTAGGAATTCAGCTAACGCAGTCAATCTACTTTGCTGCCGAGTTGAACATATAATTTTTTCTCCGATTGTTTATAATGATATATGTAGGATATTGTATTTGCAAATTATTACAATTCCCACAATCTTTTTATTCTTCCTGTAGTGATAAATTAAAACAAAATTTGATAGAAATCGCAATTGTTAGAATGGTTGGTTGCTATGGAAACGTATATATCCATAATAAATATAGTTTGACACTTTATGAAATTTCTGACAGATTCGTGGAAAAATATGGGTATATTTATATCATGCACCATAGGGAAACTGAAAATAAAGAGAGTTGTCAAACCCGCAGAAAAAGTTGGCACCACGTTTAGACAGTGGCGACATATCTCGCAACAGGCCGAACTAAGTTAGTACAGGCAGGTTTTTTAAAAGAATTACTTTTATATGGTTGATATGGTATATATTTTATAAGTGATCGATTTGCCATTCCTGTATTTCATATGAATGGTTGTATCATATGAAATACAGAAATGGCAAATCGATCACTAATAAAATATTTATACAGTAATCGATTCGTAGTTAAAATAAAGTTTCAAAATGAATCTTTGTTTTATGATATCAAGAACAAAATTGAAGTCCCTATAAAATGAGAATAATAAGTTAAACACCATAAAAAACACATTTTATATTATCTAGGACAAGGTACAACTACAGACAAAACAATAATAAAACTCTAAAAAACAACAAAATTAAAGATATTCTTCAGTCTTATCATGGAATCAACCAAAATGAAAACTAATTACATTAACAACATACCTTCAATAAATTTGTTAATTTATTAGCACAAAGGAGAACGAGTAGGTATAACAAATACTCCAGTTTGATGATAATCATTGAGTAGACCATGTACTTTATACTTCCTCAAATTGTGATAGGAAATGGAAACTTTTTGTTGGAAATAAGTACCAATTTGTGGAAAAAAATTCCGCAACTGATGGATGGAAACAAGTATCAGTTTGTGGAAAGCAGCTTACGTTTTACCTTGTAAAAGAATATTTCCAGGAATTCCAGCCTCTACTCGAATAACAAAACACTCTATTTTCGACGTTGGGTTCCAAATTCAAGTCCATAGTATAATTTCTATTATTAATTTTTCGATGACAATAACAGTAGAATTATTCTGAAATTATAACGTGGTTTGTCATTTTCTGACAAACGTCGAAATTGGAAAATAAACATGTCATCATTCGCCTGTCGATTGCGGGCAGCGCCTCCATGCGCGACTGGCCGTACCAAACTTGGTGGTCAAGATCGCCAATGTTTCAAACAGTCTTTTTATTTTTAATTTGTCTATGTTATGGACAGTGATAGCGACTTAGAAGTACTCACTCCTCCAGAAATAAGGGAAGTGGCAAAAAATATTGAGTCAAATTTGTTGCCGGAGAAGTCTCTGATGAAATATGAAGAAAATCTTAAACATGGATTATAACATGCAGAAAAATGCGAAGATTTTTTCGGAGAATGTATTACTTGCTTATTTTGCTGGATTATCCAAAACAATGGAGAGTTCTACACTTCGGTCTGTATATTCCATATTGACGGCAACTTTAAATGTTGAAAACGGCGTAGATATAGAAAGATATTTGAAGTTGCGGGCATATTTAAAACGGGCATCCGATGGCTGCAAGGCGAAGAAGTCCCGAGTTTTCGAAAAACAAGATATTACAAACTTTATACTGCATGCTCCAGATGATGAATATTCATTAGCAAAAGAAAGTTTCATATGGGATATTCATACGATTAAGTGAAAATACTTATAATCCATTTTTTTGGGTTGTATTGATTTTTGGAATTGCTGGTGCATGTCGCTGCGACGAACTATTTATTTTAAAGTTAGAAAATATTGAAGATATGAACAATAAACTATTGGTATCCCTATCAAACACGGAGACGGAGAATTCGAGGTCTTTCGTAATAATGGAATATTTAGATGTTGTTAGAAAATATATAGCTCTTCGGCCTGCTGAATTGAAAGACACAAGATTTTTTTTCAAATACGTAGAAGGTAAATCCGTGAAGCAATTTGTTGGTATCCATAAATTTGCTAAAATACCTCAAGAAATAGCTGTCTATTTGAAGTTGCCGAATGCTAAAGAATATAAGGGACACTGCCTCCGTAGGAGTTCTGCCACTCTACTTGTAAATTCAGGAGGTGACATAACATTGTTGAAAAGACATGGTGGGTGGAAATCCTCAACTATAGCAGTAGGGTACATTAAGGATTCAATGGCAAGTAAAACCAGTATTTGTGAAAGAGTTTTGACAAATGTAGGAACTACTTATGAGGCGAATCAGGCTGGTAATATAGTGAATGTAAGGAGAACGATATCTGAGGAAAGAAAAGGTGGCCAATTTATTCAAAATTGTAGTAATTTTACTATCAATGTTAATAACAACTGAAAATATGTTTTTCAAATTCTTGTTAAGAGTATTAAGTAATAATTGCTAATAAATGGTTTATTTTGTCGAAAAATGTCAGATGTTTTATTCCCATTGGGAATAATGATCTTGCTGCCTAGGCAGGAAAGTCTTTACTTTGCTGCCTAGGCAGGAAAAGTAATACTTTGCTGATTGATATGTTTCTGCAAAATTATTATTTGCTGTCAATCGGAGAAAAACTATTTTGAATGATAACGTCGATACTAGTTCAGGCAATGAAAACATTGTGATTGTTCGATAGATGACGCGGAGAGGCACATCATCTTAAAAATTATAGGGTCGAATGCACATCGTTGAAAAGATACTCAATTGTCTTTTTTTTTGAATTCCGTCAATAAGTTCATTCACAATATGCATTTATGCATTTGGAATGTCAAGTATAAAAAAATTCAAAATGCACACTGTGAAAAAAATTTACAAAATAAAAAAAAAAATTGAAAAGAGAATTGAATAATTTTTTCAAAAGAGTAATATCATTTGAAATTGTTGTGGTCCCGCTATTCTACTCGAACCGTTCGAAAGTCAACATGAAGTGGGAGGACTATAAAAAGCCGCACCCGCAATTGTTATACCGTAGAACAACCATAGATTGAAGGAAAATTAAAGTACCCTTCCAACGATGTGCAACTCGACCTCTTTGCCTTTTGAAATTCTCAAGTTGATATGCCCCCAGCGCCCTCTGTCGAGTATTTGTAATGTATCTTTTCTCAAAAAGTATGAACTGTAATATCATTCAATACAATTCCTGTCTAATTATTTCATATCAAACCGTTCAAAAGTTATCGAAGTAAAGGTACCAAATGCACATTGTGAAAAAACGAAAAAAAAATAGGATGGTTGAAAAGAGAATCAAATTATCCTTCAACCATGTGTCAATTGATCCCATGATATTTGGAAATTTTCAAAAGTTAACAGGGGGATGGGACTATGAAATGCCGCACTGTATGTAAAGAATTATAGACATGTGCTTCAAGATTATACAGCTATTTATTGAAAAATCAAACAAAATATTTGGAATAGGAGGAAATTCCAGGTGAGGGCACTTGTATCGATACCTAAGTGAGAACGACCCTGAGGCTTACATTTACAACATGCCCACCTCGATGAAATGAAAAAATAGCTGAAGTAAGAAAAAATATTGAGGCCATAACATATACATACTAAGAAAAATCAAAGACCTACATATTCAACTATTACAAATGGAGAAATCACACTCATCAGAACTGAAAGGGTAAAACCTGAAATAATTATTACGACTGAAAGGTAAGAAATGTCGAGTCAACCCTGTCAGAGTGTAGAAAGTGCCAGAGATGGGGGCATGCGGCACTGAATTGCAATCTACCCCCAAGATGGGCCGAAGAGCATTCAACAGGCACATGTTTGAAAAGCCGGATGTGCCAACTGTTCGCTGGATCACCCGGCGAATTATAGACAATGCAGAACTCACGTTGACAAGTTTGCAAAGAGGCAGTATCAACCCCCGACGAAAAGCCAGGTTACAGAAAACGGATGAACGAATTATCAAGGACGACAAAGATCATATAATAATAATCCTAGAACTCCAACTCACCCCACATGTGGCCTGGGTGGAAGCGCAAGCGCAACTCCATGGTGAGGACATCCAAGAGGAACCAAAGGAAGCATGAATTTGACCAGAAATGGACTATGGGAGTGGCCCGCCTCGCAGATCTCACGACATACATAACGGACTACAAAGATTTCAACAAAATATTTATAACTCAAACACAAGCACTTATTGACATTGAAAATGCATTACTTGCATTCACACAAACAATAAATCAGCCTCGCCACTTTGCTCAGGGTGGTGGCCCCTCGGTGACGTATAGGGGCGGCCGCAACAGCGGCCTTTGTCTCCATACGGTCCTGGTGGGTTGCATTCGGGGGCGGAGCTGGATTGCACACCTCAAAATATCTACGAGTGACTTCCATACATACATATAGAGTTATATTCATGGATATAAATATTTTTAAAGGACATTCTTTCTGTTGTAGAAAATTTCCACACCTTGGATGAAGATTATAACATCACCTCCAGTATGGGCTCTTCTCCTGACTCAATGTGGATTTATTTGGGGTTTTTATACATTGCTTTCTGAAATCCCAATATATATGAACAAAGTCATGATGTTCGACATGAAATCGGTAAGATATTGCACATTTTGAGTATTGTAGATGGTTGAATTGATTCCAAATGATTTGGATGATACTGAAAAAAAATATCATCTATACCGTGTATATTGACTGGAGAAATTGATATGTTTATGGATTGTCAAAAATATCTAACAGAAATACCATGAATAATTGATATACTCACTCAAACTTCATGATTATGTTGAAATCAATAACCAACAGTAAATCAAGAAGCGGTATAAGAAATAATAAATTAATTGAAAAATAGTGATGAAGAAAGAAATGAGTAAACATATTCGAGAAGAAATTCTGTTGGATATTTTGAAACAATGAAATGTTGAAAATCTTGAAACAGAATCAAAAGTCGAAAGAACAATGAATACAAAAATATATATAAGCATTTTTGAAGCAAATATTTTCGAATTATTACGCTATAAAACGATGATTTTGCTAGTAGATAAATTTGGAACTTCTGGTAGAGGGGCTGATGAGAGTTTAAATCCGCAAGGTATAATTTACTGTCATTGTTTTTGAAAAATCACCGTTTTCGGTGTGTTGATTATTATTGCAGTTGCCAGTGTCTAGAAATGTGGAACTAATCGGGATGTCCACGAAAAATATACTTCATTATAATTAAAGTAAAATGCAGGTGGAGTTGAGACATTCCGATTTAAATATAGGATAGATTGAGGTGTGACCGGTTATAAAAATCGATAAATGGCTTAGGTGGAGGAGACTTGATGAAGTATTCTTCTTGATTTTTTACGTTTTTTCAAATGAATTGAATGTTTAAAAGTTTTTCGGAAGTGCAGTTTCTGTGCTGTATGATGAATTGTGCATGTATCAGTCGGATATATAAAAACATTTGCAATCTGTTTTTTTTTATATTTTTGGAGTGTTCTTTGATTCAAGAATGGTGTTTGGCATCCAGTAGTAAAAAATTGTGAAAACTTCTCAAAGAAAGACATCAACTGGGGTATGGAACTCCAATAATATACAAAATGTAAAGAAAAAAAATTACGGAACCAATTGACTTTTTGAAAGAGTTATCTTGATTTTCCGATAACATTACTCAGAAGAAATGGATTAGTTAGAAAAAAACATTCCCATATTTCATTTAAATTTTGTGGACGTACATGAAATATGATAAATGATTATGATAGTTGATATTTTCATTCAAATATTCATATTATTCGATAACAATTTGAAAGTGCATCTGAAAATAATAAACAAAACCATATATTTTTCCAGAACAGTCTATTATCATCTCTTCCATATTTATCGCACTGGATATTCGGAGTACTATTTGGATTATTATCCGATTTGTTGTTGTGGAAGAAAATCTTGAAGCTCAGTACCACAAGAAGACTCATGAATTGTATTGGTGAGTAAGCTTGTCTTGTCTATCGGTGTTTGCGAATGATATTTTGCATCGGAAAAAAAGTCCATTTAAAACCTCTGATAGAGTTCGTCCAGATTGGAACGGCCTCTTTGGCCTTCTCCCACCTACAACCAATTTTTCTCGAAGATATCCGGGCCATTGTCTCCATGTATAATAGAAATTCATAGATACCCAATTGATTTGGTATAGGGATTCACGAGACGTAGAGAACTTACACTCATAACTCCTAATACTCTATTTCTTTTTCCGCTACTGAATATACTAACCATGGGCATTTGGCAAGTAACAGTAAACTATTGCAAATTCGAATTAAAACTGCACTCCCTATTTATCAATTAAACAAACCTAACCTTTCAAACGCTGCATGCCAAGACACTGGTGAAGATTCGCCGTAGCACATCAAATCGTGTCCACTCGTGTTTTCCCTCCCCTTTCTACCTACCAACAGGTCGTTTCAATACTGGATGAGCTCTAGTACTGAAAATCAAAAAGAACTGTATCAATTTGGTATATACCGAGAAGTGATAGTTGAATAATTGGTTTCCCATAAAGAATGATTAACTAGTTTTTTTGATATTTGGAGAATGGAAGCAACCCCATACGTTTGGAAATTTTTGAAAGTAAGTCCCTTTTGATAATTACAAGAATTAATTTGAACATTATTGCCTTTTAAAGAATATGCGTTTTTATCAAAAAATTGTTTATCTTATATCAATATATCTAGTACGAAAACGTCCGCAAAGTTATTGGCGACTCCAGAGTCCAACCAAAATTGAAATTTTCTACTTCATTCATAAATGCGACGAGTGATTCATCTTGTCTTCTACTCTCGAAATTACGAACGGAACAGCGCAGTGTCAAGTTTTGATATCCAGCAAGAGACAAGGACAATAATGTTCAAATCAATTCTCCTGTACATCGCGTCCTGTTTTCTGATTGGTTGCTAATTAGGATCTTCCATTCAACAGCCAATCAGAAAACACCAGTAGAATCTCACAATCTTTCGTTTATAGACAACTTTGTAAACCATACATGCGGGAATCTTGCTTGGCAAGAGTGTTCAGTGCACGTTTCCTGAATGTCTGAATCAATACAATGGTCGTCATAATATTTTTTGAAACAATATTCAATTGTGTATGTTTTCCTTTTCGATTCTGTTTCTGACGTTTGTTTTTACAATGATAATTATGATAAGTGCATCAGAGCAGAGATGGAGTCTATTATTTGACTTCATCACCAGTTTGGTATATATCAAGGTTGGTAGTTTTCCTCACTTTTGGAAGTTGAAAATTTATCTCAGGCAGCCTGCAATGTATACATTTGCCACACGATCAGTTCAACATTACGCAAATGTCGGGTTAAATGTTTATTGTAGTCGGCAATTGCAAAAGTTCTCCTCTGAGTTGGTAACCTGAAATTAGGCGGGTAGCGCTACCCAAAATTCCGTCGAAATCTACGAAGAAAAAAATACGTTGCAATTTTTTTTCAGATTTTCAACCACTGTAATTGTCATTCGGGTGCAAGAGATTGAATTGCATCCTGTATGAAGAACCGTTTGAAGACTGCAGTTTGCATCCTGTTTTGAGCTTTTATAATTCTGCTTGAACGTATTTCGGTCGTTGAGGTGATTCTGAAGCTCGAAATGCCCTCCCCGCTTTTATTGTCCATTGATTTCCGTTTTGTAAGATAGCAATTCCGTCAGCCGCCCGATTTTATATTATTGACAATGAAGGTGGTTGACTTCAATCTTATTTGTTCGGTTTCAGTCTTATTGCTTTGGGTGCAACTGAGAACTGTCTATTATAAAGCCTACACCCAGTCTCCGAGCCCAGTTGAGAGCAAGTAAAGTCTGCCATTTTGGCTGAATTTGTCAGTACTATGGTGACCTCTGAAGTGCTATTTCACCACTGAGGCTGATTGGAGCAGGTGGCCTTCCCACGTTGAAGAGAAGATGGCGCCCAAGATAACCAGAAATCCGTTAGTCGACTCCAGAATTTGATTCCATAGTTTTCATAGTGTACCGAGCCCGTTGACATATGGAAATAGAACTAAACTCGCACTTGAATTGAATAATGTGATTCGAAGTCAGATTACCAATTGGAAACCCTCATCATGTCGGCCATCTGGCCGCGGCCTCCGGTGACGCTCGAGCCTTTTGACCCATTGTATTTCACCTAATAGGAATACAGATCCGGGAAATCTCAGTTGATCTGCTACACAATAGCTTTCCACTTGTCACTCACAGGCCTTCTTCTCCACCATGTCGTTACCATGGTTCACGATTGGAGGCCACTTCGGGGTCCCTCTTAGCAACTGCAAGTACTTCAGTGTTAGAGGTTTTTCTGGTTGGCCCTCATCATTTGTTCAGTTTCCCCGGAAGAAATTGAGAAAACCAAGAGGTATTCTCATTTCCGTTCGGTATTTCGACTCAGTGGTAATTTATTTCCATGAGTGGGTGAGAGAGGAGGGATTGACCCAGCTCCGTGGTGCCCCCTGCACAGGGCTTAGGTTGATTACTCCGAGATTTGGCCCGGCTCTTCGAAGTCTCCGTTGCGGCACTGTTTCTTTTGGGACCTGGTGCCACGACGCTCACAGCTCAGATTACGGTCTGTTTGCCAGAGTCTCGTCAGTCGTGTTTCGGCCACCAACATGCAATACGAATGTCTTCAAAACCGTCACAGTCACTGCGCGGCTGCAGCCCTCACCCCGAACCACGTGAAGGTGAAGTTGGAATTTGCGGGGATTATCCGATTCGAAACTTAGTGCCCGCTGAAAACCCCCAAAACCGGTTCCGCAGGAAGGGAAACACCAAACTACGATGAAATCAAGAGATCTGTTAGTTTAACAAATGGTAAACTCCGACTTGAGGAAGCGTTCAGAACGTTTTCGGGGGCGTAAGAGCGATTGCTGCCTTTTTTTTGTCATGCTGCCATTACGTCAACCGCTCGTGAGATACTGGGGCTATGAAGAGAAAAGTTCATAAAACAAAGAAGGATCCAAGGAAACAGCAATCCCGCCAGCACCCTGTTAGGAAACGCAGAGGCAGCCTTCGTGGCCATTCAAGATACCGAGCACGAAAGTGCTAGTTGTCACGAGTGACACCCGAGTGGGATGGGTGTACCTGCTACACAAGAAAAAAATTGATGCTGAGCTTCCAAAGTTGACTACAAACCACCGTTACTGTGGACGACAAATAAAAGTTCATTCGAGAAGGTCACCACTTACTAGCTCCAGCCATCCTGCATCTGCTCACCTTCCCTAAAACTTCCAGCGGTATTTCCGTACCGTCCACTCAACCGACTACCGCCGCCAGTGTCACCGTATCACCTACTCAACCGAAAACTCTCCGATGATCATCGTTACCATATCCCCAAAACCCTGCCTGCCATCCCATTCATACCCTAGATAAAAACCCAGGATTGAAAAGTGTATTTTGATGGGGATGGGAGTGAATTTGGCAGCATTCTTGTAACGACTGAAGGAGATCAGTGATCTCAAGAAATCACCTTGGACAGACTCCTGCAGGCTATGTCCGAACTGCTATGGAGAATGCCTGTCTTCTGGTTCAAAAAATAATCATCGCCGCTTAGAGTTGTTTGGATATTTGTGGGCTATTCTCCAGAAAAGACGGTTTATCCTGGAGTTGATGACTGGCCTAGTCCCCATAAATGAACGTCCCGTTCCATTGCAGCCCGTGCCCGCACCGTGGTTTCCTGTGAGAGCCCTGGAAAACCTCCCCTCCACCTCGACCGTCCTACAGACAGGCTCCTGACAACTCTTCAGCAGGATAACGGTGACCATCAGAGGAGCAGAGGAACTCACCCTGCAACGACGTGTCCAGACAGACCTACTCACCCTCATTCTGTGATACACCTCGCCGAGGACATGCATAATAATTTATTCTGGGTTCTTGACAATCCAATACAACGACGATGGAAACCAATCACCAGAGCAACTAAGGGTGCACCTCGGTATTTTCCCATCAGCACAATGGTGCTGAAAACACGAGATATTGGGGCACATCTAAACAAACAGCTACCGTCGGAAGATCCTATTTATATTCCTGTTATGGGCTGGAGGGGCATACTATACCTGGAAATGCCCCTGTAACGCGACAAGCCGGCAGGAGGGGAACCTGTCATAAAATTATAAGAAGGAATGCCCATATCCGGATCAATATATAGCTCACACCAAAACTGAATCCGTTTCATTTTCCAACTTGTATATTTTTTTGTTGAATAATGTTATTTTGCACTAATGTAACATGAACTTACCCAGAATATGAAGTTCGACTACTAGGGGGGGGGGGATACTGACCGAGTATTTGTATTGTAGTATTGGGATATGTTGATACGATGTTTTCGTTGCCACGACTTTTTTTTGAAATTCATTATTCACTCTATTTTGAATTGGGATATATAAAAAAAAATTTTGTTTGTCGTCATAGTTATATTTTCTTTCCTGTCCGAATTGGAAAGGATGAAAAAGTCACAGTTTTTTCTTTTAATGAACAACCAAAAGCACTGAGTCCAAATAAAATAACAGATTTGCTATCGATAGTCGAAAAAACATATTCATTTTGGATATGAGTCCGTGATTTCGGCTCAACTAGACCAACCTATTCATTTGGCAATGAGTATTATACAACGCCGTCTTGATCGTAAAATAATAAGCAAACTCCACACTGTAAATCGATTCGATAGCAACCCGGAGCAACAGCAGCAAGAAACAGTTGTGCTCCAGACTGGCACTGAAACTTTCCACCCTTTTCTTCCTTGTTTTTACGTCTGTACATCACCGTATAATAAATTTTGTATTTATCTGCTGCCACTCTGAGTGGAACACCACTTTCAACTTCCTCAATCTCTTTTTCTTGGACTTCACGGAAACCTGATGGCAAGGTTCAGCCCTTATATCACGCTCATGATCACGCGGTGTTTTTCTTTTCCATTGCTCTATTTAACTTCGGCCTATTTCTGCGACCTAGGCCGTTTTTAGCCGGTGAGCACACTTTCCTCAACCGGAACTTCTGCCGAATCCTCTGTTATTTCAGAGGTAGGGTTCTTCAACGATCTCAACATTCATGAACTCGGGACCGCCACCCCAACATCCCCTCCGAAGGACGGCATATCTATCGTCTCGACTCGTGCTCATCGATAAGACGCCTGCAGCTGCAAATATGCTACGACGGTACAGTTGGTAGGGCATTTTCAACGCGCACCTACCTCATCAGGTGCTCACCCATTCGAGTATTAGCCGCGCCCGATGTTGTTTGACTCCAGATATTGATGAGAATAATCTGTCCAGCCACCAATGCCCAAACGCGGTATCTATGCGGCTAAGCGAAAAACTAAAGTTCATTACCTGCCGCGTCTCAACTTGTTGCGATTCACCCCATTTTTCCACAATTTGTGACCAATTGGCTTTCAAATTCCGATAGATTTCCCAATTTTTGAGTTTAGGTGTTGCCAAATGTAAAAATTATAAGAAGGATGGCACTAAAGACCTGTGTTGTCGCGCTTTACTCTGAATTGAAAAGTTAAGTAGGTTTGTCAGATTAAAAAATTATCTTTATAACCTCAAACCCCTTTTTTCAATTTGGTTTTTATGTTTTTAGTAGTAGGTAAAGATCACAGCCACCTATCAAAAAAGTTTTCAAGCTTCTGAAAAGTAAACTGACAACTGAAATGAAAATGATGAAAAAAGATTCAAAGACAAGCTTTTATTTATATAATGCACTAAAGGAAAAAGTAATTTCCTTTCATTGTTTGATTCAGGTCTATGAGTAACAGATTCAATATCCAGCCCATCCTTTCAAATTCGCAGCAAGCTTCTGAATGTACTCACAGAATAACCTAGATCAAACAATGAAAGTAATTATTTTTTTCTTTTTAATGCATTTGTATAAATTAAGCTTGTCTTTATTTTTTTTTCTATAATTTTTATTTCTATTTTTTTTCGATCAACGACTATTATAAGCTAGTTTTTGTGTTTATTTTTTAGTATTTATGATGTTGAATAACTAGTTTAGTGATTTCTATCTAATTTATGATTGAATTCTGAAAAAAAATCAAAATATCCCACCCCAAGAACCCTAGATACCAATTTTGTATAGAATCGGACCATAATCACAAAAGTTGTCCGCCATTTTAATTAAAAAAAATCCGAAAATCCCATCCCATTTTACGGTAGTATTATTCTTCACTGCATTAACACAATCTTTTATTGGGGTTGACAACCGGTGTAAGTTTTGATGATATTGTATTTTATAATTTATGATTTTATTCTTCGAATCGTGATTCATATCAAACATTTGTGCGTCATATAATGCTTTTTTATTTATCATTTTATAGTACATATTTTTACGTTACGTGGTTCAATTTCATTGTAATATTTTCTAGTTCTTATTCTGAAAAGGAACTTTCTAAACATGCCCCTTTCATTGTTGCCTTGGAAAAATCTAAATATGTAGACAAAACCTCGGCGTTAAATTGCGTTGATGTTTTGTAACTGTCCTCTATCCCACGAAATATTTGACAGGGTATAATTCAAGGACACGAAATCTTATCAACGTCAGTTATAATATGTTCCTGAAAAAATCTTACTTTGATTTCTAGGATTCATCGTACCAGCAGTTGCATTAATTTTTCTTGGTGAATGTGACAAAGAACATCCCATTCAAGCCGTAGTACTACTAATAATAGCTATTGGAATCAATGCAGCTGGAGGGAGCGGATTTTTTATCAATCATATTGAACTCTCACGAAACCACGCTGGAATTATCATGGGTATATGTAATTGTGCCGGTACAATTTCTGCAATTTTCGCTCCTCTACTGGTCCAGGTGATGGTGAAAGATGAGGTAATTTTTTTTTTATTCGTTTGATAATGCATACATCTTATGTTTCTGCTGCCACTGAACACGATTGGAATTCGACTCGGAATATATCGTACAACAAATTTTTTTGTGGATTATCGAATGATTGATAAAAAGAAATCCATAGATTCAATCAATCTATAAGGAAGTATGTGTCTCAACATATACTGCAATTTCAACAGAAAACGCAAAATATTTAAAGCTTATTTTTTGTGGAGTAATACTCATTCTTGACACTATTTTGGGAATTATAACCTTCCGTAATATGAAAACAAAATTGAATGGATTAGGAAATCTATACAACTGTAGAATGTCAAATGAATTACTCTGCCTCGGTGAGTTACTACGTACAACAAATTATTTTTCACTAATGGAAAAATATTGAATCAGTCAGTAATTCGTTGTTTTCTAAGATTTTACTCCTAAAATACATTATTGAATATACATAATATATACATATACATATACTCTTGATGTTTCGGTAACTGTATCCGTTCCGTTTTCGTAAATCTTCGAATATGGAGAGAACTTTCCATAGAGCAAGATTCCAGGGCACCCAGACATTACTTATTTTCTGTGGAACAAAATGTGTGAGGTAGAGAAGTGTTAGTACTGTAAAGGTATGCATACCTGCTACCTTCTTTCGACAGCCAATATATGGGTACCAGGTGCTAATGGAGGGGGGTTGGCTACGTGAATTAGAAATGATCAGGTACGAGGGAAATGTTTACATAGAAACCTTTCTTCTAGCTGACAAGTGTAGGCAGAAGTCAGTCTCGGGGCTGAAAGTGGGGGCGAGCGGTCAAATATTCTTCCAGAGTGTCGCTTTGCGCTCAGATAACTCCAAACACATACTTAATTCAACAAGGCCTGGTAGCCCAACTGGATCAACTCTCGGTTTCTGAAGTGCAAGGACCTGGGTTCGATCCCGAGCTAGGTCACACGCAATTTGTATTTTTTTTTCTATCACATTCAAATCAACCGCAAAATTTCTACAAGTCACAAGAATATATTACCTCAAAACATTCACCCTCACAACCCCTCAAGACAAAAAACAACATTTTCACGGAGCATGACTTGCTCCGCAAAACAAGCCATGTATGAATTTAAATGGTTGATGGCCCACAATTAACCGTCAACAGTTATACTGAATAAGGAAGGATCTGAAGGTAAAGTTTTACATGTTACATTACTTTCGTTTTTATAAAAATGTTAGTTTATGATTCAGATGATGAAACAGATATTGATTATTCCAGCGTCGAGGATGAAGATGATCAGTCAGATTATCAAGGTGATAAAAATCAGATTTCTCAAATAATAAGTCACACAAGAATGTAATTGATGTATTCTTCTCTGTTATTCACACTTTTTCTCCTTTTTGTCCACTCCACTGTAATTAATTCATAATTAACTGAAAATTTGAATAATACAAAAAAAATTCCAACACTGCATGAAAAAATGTTTTGCAGCTTCAGCGATATTATTATTTTGTTTATACTTAGCCATCCTTTTTGCCACCTAGCAAATTATGTACAGCTTCCTTGAGCTTGAGCCGTAATAATATAAGAACGAAATTGCCAGAATCACATTGTCATTGAAATTTGAAATGTTCTACAACTTTACCGACTTCTGGCACGTTTAATCCCCGACCTAGACTTCTGCCAATGATTCCACGGAATTCCTACAGTTGGAATCTATAACTACACAAAATTTCAGAGCTGCACTAAAAGTTTTTATTTTTCATAAAAAATTATCGCGTTTCACCTTATTCAAATTCCAAACAGTGGCACGTAAAGGTTGGGATGAATTCGCTGGAATCTTTACAAGACCAGAGAGAAAAATCGCTCAGAATCAATTTTGATGTTTAAACGTATACTTTTCGATATATATTTTTTTCGATATATTTGTTCGTCAAATTTCTTATGTACCATAGTTAAGAAATTATACGTTCTGTATGCGGAAAAATGTTCCTTTTTCAAACGACACTATCAAATATGGGGGATGAAATAAAAAAAAGATGACGTCATAACACAATCATGACGTCATTTTTTTTTTACTTCATTCCCCATATTTGATAGTGTCGTTTGAAAAGGGAAATTTTTCTGCATACAGAACGTATAGTTTTTTACTATGGTACATAAGAAATTTGACGAAACAAATATCTTAACTACTGATAAATAATGATTTGATGAAATGAAAACAAAAAATACTCAAAATGATCAAATTAGATGTTTAACTGTATTTTTCGCCATTTTTTTTTACTAATGTCAAATAGTTCTGTATAAAGGATGACGAGAAATTGTCTTGATTATTCGATGTATGAAAGTTGCCCAGATAATGAAGTTATCCATTATCTCCTCTGAATCAGATATTCTTCCAGTGATGGTTTTCACGTGTAATCTTTATCAGAAGAACTTGTTGATATACATTTTCACCGGATATAGAATAAAGGCGACTCTTTCAGTTTTCTCCTCTTGTCAAGGATAATTTCACCAATTGGTGCTCTACCTCTTAACCCTTGTTGCAGTAAAGTTTTGAATTATTTGCCTACCTTATCAAAACCTTAACTTTTTGAGTCACTTATTATTTCCTCATTCAACAATCAAGTGCTCAATCACGCTAAAAAATGAGAGATAAAAAATAAAGAAAAAATTAAAATTGTAGAAAAGGAGTATAATTAGTGGTTATTGTTCAGTAAATTTTTTTTTGTTCTTTCCTGATTTTGATCATATTATATTGTTTCAATTCAAGAGGTATCGCATTGTATAATTTATATAAATTGAACAGGAAGCTTCTTTCAAAAACGGGGTTCAGTGCGCAGGACGTATCAGTAAATTTTTGTGTCTGATGTTGATATTGTGGATATCGCTCCTGTACTTTGATTTCTCATAGAGGTAATTTGGGCTTTTATACAATAGAAGTTTGTGAATCAGACACAAGGCATGGAACCTGAATCTTTCTTTCGTTGAAAGCCACTTCAACTCATACAGTTTATGGTGATCATATTTTCTGATGCCATATATAAATCTAATGCAGGAGTTCTGTAAACGTTTAAAAAATAATAAATTGAATTGAGTAATAATAGAGATTCTCACTCATTGGTGGAGTATTATCTGATGATGGCAAAATAGTTATTTACGCAACAAGTGCAAAAAATAAGTGTTTATTGCACTCGACGTGAAGTTGTCCGACGAGGCCGTCAGGCCGAGTTGGACAACACGTCGAGAGCAATAAATACTTTTTGTACGGGTTGCATACAATATTTTTTCTATGTTCATGCAAAATTCAAAAAATGTTTTATTCAGGCGGCACTGAGTGTGGGATAATGAAAAGCTTAATTTAATAGCAGAATATTTAATAATTAATTAGCTCCATCGATTTGCATTAAGAAAGTTAGGAACTAATATCGATGTTAGGAACAATTTAACTCAAACTTTATTTTTGATGAATTGCATTTCCTAGTAATTCCGTGATCCAGTATGGAATGAATATGATTGTAAATAATATGAAATCTGCAATTTTTTGAGATGTAATACACTATTACAGAAAATGGACTGAAAATGGCGTCGATTTGAACGTTTATTTTTGTCTCAGGATCCCAAAACGCTGTAGTAGAATGACAGATTAGTGCAATGAACATTTCATTGCACTAGTGCAATGAAGAACCAGTTTTTTCACTAAATATTGTTCAATAAAGTTTTGTTTTTTTGCAAGAACGTAAAAAAAAATTTTAAATCACACTCAAATGATTGATGTCAGTTTTTTTTATAATCTTGTGAAGGCTATTTCTATGTGCGACTCTTGTGCCAATATTTTTGTTTAGTTATTATTCATCTGGTGATCTAATTGATTTACATGGTCTGCTAGATCACTTCTTTCAGGATGTAGTCATCAGCCACTTTTATGCTAGGTGATTCTGTCCCTGTCTTCAGTTTCTATTGTGAACTGGATGTGTGGTTCGAAACTGAAAAAAGCATTTAGAATCTCAGTAGTGCCATTTTCCTTATATTCTCTGATGAAATGGAGTTTGAAAGATAATACTGAAATAACTCTGTCTAATATATCATATATATACTCTCAAATTTAGTATCTGTAGAGTGGAAAATATTTTTTTCCCGTAAAAAAAAGTCACCCTATGTCTTTTTGATAACAATTTATTTTCATTCCATGTTCCATAATTATTTTGGAAATTATTATAATTTAAATTTTCAACTACTGATTTGATGGATTGCCTTGATGAAAAAAATCAACATTTTCGGAAAGCCCGTTTACAAAACGGGGAAATTTTCTTTTTATTGTTCATTCCCGACTGCAACCCAAATAATTGGTTCTGGGAACCATGATCGGCGAAGATATGACTTTCCATACAACCAAGTTATTTGATGTTTGAAAATGTATAGGGGATGGTGGTGTAATTGAGAACGACGGGTAATTGGAAACAGCTAGATGACCCCCCGCTCTACACCGTCCCGCATCTGTTTAACGAACGCATCCAGCATCGTCTCATATGATCAAGGTCATACACGATGTAGTGGTAATAACAAACCATATGGGGGTGCTGAGATCCACTGAAGTGATCAAAACAATCGCGTAGATGTCGCTGAAGTCAGTCGGGAAACTTTTACATTGAGTTTGCGGTCTATATCAGTATAGAATTCTTGTCTATGCTTCAGTGAGTACGCGACAGTGAGAGTGAAAGGTCGCACAAGCGCTGTCACGGTGAGTGGAATAACTTTTTTTGCATTTCATAATTTTCCTCGTGTGTTATAATAGATGTAATTTTCATTCGTTTGAGTTTAAAGACATCATATCTTGTTACTATCATGCACGTACTATTTGCCCTCAAACCGCACGTGATTTGGAGTATGGAGGGTGGCTGCAATTTTGATTAATATTGACTACTTCACTCAATCGGGAACGGCATCAGGCGAGTAATTGAGAACGTTCCCAATTACCACTTGCATTCTCAATTACCCCTAGTGCTACTGGTTGATTGTGTAAAAATATTTTGACGTTACAAATTGTTTTGTATGCCTCGAAATTACATATGGAAGACTGAAACATGATACTAAATTGAAGATCTTTGCCATGCAATCGAAGATGTCAAAAGTGGAAAGCTCACATTGGTCAAAGCTGCTACCAAATCTCAGTGCCAAGAACAACTTATTCAAACAACTAAAACAAAACTAATTCAACACCAAAAAAGGTTCGGTACACTGTATTCAATGAGGAATAAGTAGACCGTTAGAGAAATACATACTTGATTGCTGCAAGCTACTTCACTCAATAAATAACAGCAGTTAACGCCACCGAAGTGAATCTGGTTTCTGATAAACCGAACAAAATACAATACACCTGCTCATCGTATCTTCAATATTAATGGAACCGGTATTAGCATAGTTCAAAAAAATTCAAACATTTTTTTTTTGAAAGGTTTAAAACTGATAGCGAAAGCTAAACGCGGAGTACGCGGTATCACAACAACAGTAGTTTGTGCTGTCAGACCTAGTGGCATACAGTATTGGAAATAATATATTTTGGGTATTGATAATCAAGAATATAATAGATAAAACGAATATAAATACTAATCTAATAAATCTATTGATAAATGAATTGTGGTTTAATGAGAGCGTAAAAAATAGCTTGTTGAATAGTGAAAGAACATTATAATTTCTCCTCGAATAGCTCGCATTATCGTTCGACGTCACTACACAGAGTGTCATACTTCAGTATCATACCAACAGCCGTCGGAAGAATGTGCTCGCGGCAATTAATAAGAAATATTTACGATAATTCCACATCAGATATTTGAACGAATTAAACTGAATCATTTATTCAATTCAATCTGTCGGACGACGGTGGTTCAAATCTTTGTTGCCATTGTAGCCGCGAAAATAAAAGGATAAATTCTCAAACATAAACAAAAACATAAACAAAATAAAATTCTTTTGTTTTCGCAACTACGCCTTGGCACAGAATAAGTCGCTGTCTAGCGTTGCTAAGATGCGCTGTAACTGGCATAGTGACTAAGTCATTTGAAGAGTCGAGTGGAGTAACAGGAGAGGAGAGCAGCATTGCGACTCTCTTGATTATATGGTATTATAATATAATTGCATTCTTTGTTACTCTTCTAGATTTCTGTCCATACCCCAGATATATTCTTTCCGATACTGTATATGTACCTCCCATGTTTATATTCAAAAGGAAGAGAATGAATGAACTGTTGGTTGAAGGCTGTAACAGCGACATGATTGCCACGGTTTCTCATTCCGGTTGGATAAATGAGACCATATTTCTTGTCTACTTGCTACATTTAACTTTTTTTGTGAAACCTACCAAAGAATAACAATAATCATTATTACCCGACAATCACGAAAGTTATATCAGCCTGAGAGCATCAAGCTTCTCCGATAACAAAACCTGCAAGTTCTTTCCTTGCAACACTATGTGCCTCACAAAATGCAGCTACTGGATCTTACAATCTTCAGTTCACTGAAAGTGGCTTACCATAAAGAACATTAGCTCTATATGGTTAACAATCCTGGCAAACGTATGAGCCAATACGAGATCGGAAAACTTTTCACAAAGTCATACAACAAAACAGCTAAAATAAGCAAGACTGTCAGTGGATTTAGAGCCACTGTGATTCATCCTTTTTATCCTCACAAATATTAAGACAGCTTCGAAAAAACGGTATTTGATCAATCCCACACCAGTCAGACTCCAGATTGCGATGCTCATGAAACTGCAGCTGGGTAAAGTTTGAATGAGTCCGTTAACACTGTTAGCCAGAGTCACACACCAATACACGATGCCACGTATATTCCTGAAATGACAACGATTCGAGCGTTACCATTAATACTCCTCCTCCATTCACTCCTGTGCCTCTTGCCGAAATTATCAATGTGTCTGTCATTCCTAAAACAGGAACAACTTCTAGCGACAGAATAAGGAGCATTCTTAGATATTATCCAGCAAACCAATACAAATTCAACTGAAAAAATCACTGAAGAGACAAAAAAAATTGTTCCAACTAAAAAACCAGAAAAGAATATTGAATGTTTTTCGAAAAAACAGCAATGTTTCTCGTTCTCATTCAAATTTCTAATGAAACGTTGGTAAATGAGATTTTTTTGTCACAAATGAGTGGATAGATAAACAGAGTTTATGTTGCAATAGAAGTTGATTATGTATGTGATTTTTTACTGGTATTTTTGAGCGTTGGAAGTTGAGTGTTCCCAATTCCCCCCCTTTCCCCCTCCTGAGCCTTCGCCACTATCAAGAGTGAATAAATTATATATTATAGAACAGTACCAAAAGGAATATAAATATCTGAAAAGATAGTCTAGTGAGTCGTATTTTATGATCAATGTATCTAATTCTCTAGAACAAAACTGGTTGTTTGAAACCTGGGGTACTTTATGTATTTCCTTCTGGTTTTCACCATCTTCTGTATGAGACGTTATCATATTCCCTATTTTTCAACAAATTTTTTATGAATATTAAATTCACATTTGGAAAAAAATATGTGGGATATTTTCATACTGAATAATAATTCCCTCAATAATATTGTAAATGGAAGTCTTCTGATAACCTATCCCAATCGACAATCGATGTCGTATCCCAATGATCGCATGTTAGTTACAAGGAGTTACTACGAGGATCTGTGGGTTGCATTGTGGATACAGAACAGAGGCACTTATAATTATTGGTGAGTGCTCAATATCCGCTCTACGCACTTCGCCAGTAATCACCCCGGACGTCGCGAAGTGTATGTTTTAAGGGTTTCACAGGCAGCCAGAAAGCGATTCCGCAAAGCAGCATTCATTTGATAGATAAAAAAGTGAATACATGGAAATCAAATGCATCATTAACGGAAGTCTAATTGATGTTTATATTTGTAATTACAACATAAACCTTTCAAGAAGCATTCCTCTCATATCCGACAAATCGATTAAAAACATGTGGGTTCTGGAATTTCAGATTTTCTATTGAATAAATGTACAGGGAAGCAATTTGGACCAATACTAGGAGTTTCAAGATCACATAATGGTGGTAGGGCTCCTCACGGGGCACTGCCATCTAACCGAGCACCTCATCATTATAGGTATCACGGATGACACTGAATGCAGGTGGTGCTTGGAGAATGGGGAGTCAGCCACCCACATCTCACCGAAATGCCCAGCAGTGGCAGCAATACAGTAAACGCACCTAGGGAGTATCATTCTGAACCCGGAGAGTGTGGGGAAGATATCGGTTAGAAGGTTGGCCTCCTTCACTCGACAAATAGGATACCTCGTGTAATGTAAAACAAGATATTCATTGTAATAGAATACCCAAACTATTCAGTGAAGAGCGGTGTGGAGTTCTTTGGACCACCTTGCTAGTTTCAAATTTATCAATGTTTCAAGCAAAGTTTTAAGAAATTGTAAATTTGAATGGACGCCGGAATTTTTTGTTTAATTAGGATTAAAATTCAAATTTCCCACTCAATAATAATTGCAAATCAAATAATGTTTTTTCCTGTGGATAACTACAACAATAAAACAAATACCAAACTTATATTAGTGTGAGGAAATATATAATTTCTACCCGAAGTTAGTTACAACCTATCAATTAAAACGAGATAAATGGTATTCTTTATATTTTTCAGCAAAATATATTTGATAAAAACAATTTTCAAAATTAGACAACTATGTCATTAAAATATGTCACATCAACATTCTTTTTTGTGGATCACATATATGGTGATTCTGTACATCACTCGTTTCTTTCCTCTCTTCATGTGGTTTGGAGTCATTTGTATTTTCAAAGATTTCTTTCTGAAATATCCATTTCTAAAGGGTACAACCTTTGGAGTGGACGTAAGATGACACCCGTAGAACATCTCAATCGTACTAGCCGTATTTTTCCATCTTTACCAACAATCAATTCCTCTACTCTGGCTAGTGGCCAATGTATGCGTTTAGAATTATCATTTCCGATAAAAACTACTTCTCCGACTTTAGGATCACGATTACAATTTTTTTTTTTCGAATCATCAACTGTCCTAGGTACTCTTTTTGGAATCGTTTTCTCAAATCTTCTCTCAACTTTTGCTTATATCTCATTCTTTTTCCTAGTGCTCTGGCATCTGTAGCATCTATATCAGGAACACCTGATCCTGTCACATATTTCAAGAACATAGAAGGATTCAAAGTGACTAGGTCTGATTCATCTTCCGAAATATGAGTTAAGGTCTATAGTTAACGATAGCTTCAGTAAAACTTTCAAGTTGTACATATCTCAAGAGAGTTTTCTCACCTTTTTCTTTCTCTTCCGCATCAATTCTCCTTCCCTTCGGTTCATAGAATGCATTGAGTTGAAAATGAACCTCTTCACCCAAGTTGTGGTATTGACGATACTCTTATAATGGGAAAAATATCGATAAAGTGAGGAGAAATCAGGTTTATTCTTACAGAAAAAAGAAGTTACACCTTTTTTTTTCTCTTCAGTCACCTTGTCTTCGTTCATCGATATATCTTCGTTTTTGAAACCTTCTAGTACAGAAACATATAATCTTGCACTTATTGTTGCAGCTAACAATTCAAGGCGGGGTATCGACATTTTTTTTATGGGAGAAACTCTTGATTTAGCTTGAACTAACTGAAGAGTTATATCACTTGGAGACTCAGTTCTCAGGAAAATCGTCAAAACATATGCATACTGGCTCGCATGGGATAATCGGAATCGTGGGATAATCGGAATCGTGCATCAACCATCTCGGGATTTTCAGACACGTCAGTGAGTTCAATTCTCTGAGCCACCTGTGGAATTCATATTGCATATCCCTTGTAACTTCTGAGTTCCATCCTGAATTCATCGCCCACGATTTCTGAAGTATTCGTTTTGGACATATTAGAACCGGTGCAGCAAAACCTATTGGATCAAATTTTCGATTCACAGCAGAGAGAATTATCCTCTTCGTGATTTTTTCTAGATTAGATCTCCGAAACCATCGAAGGATAACTGCAACATATCTGTCCGCTTTTCCCAAATCAATCTCAATACAGGAGATTTCAGTTGTCGAGAGTTATCAGGATAATCATACATAGTATATTCCCATCCTCGGAGATTGAACTTCCTGTGATTCTCTGATAAACCGGTGTAGTTCCTCCTCATTATTAACACTCGTAATACAATTATCCACATAAAAACTTTCCATTAATTGTCTTATAGTGCTTTCAGAGAATCTATTAGATTTACTCGCAATAGCTTCTTGTAGATGATAATTGATCACGGCTCCTAACAAGAAGGGACTACATGTGATACCAAAAACTACCCTGGTATGTCGATAAAATGTAAGTTTCTTATGTTCATCATACCAAAAGGATCGTACAAAATCTCGTTCACTTTTATTGAGGCTGATTTGTAGAAATGCCTTCTGTATGTCTGAAATGACGCCGATTTTAGACAAACGAAATCTCAAAAAAGCTGCAGGTATCAAACTAATCAAATTCAAACCCTTTTCCAAACATTGATTCAAAGGAGGAGAATCTTTCATTTCAGCAGGAGCATCGAAGACAAGTCGAAGTTTTGTTGTACTGCTACTTAGTTTCACTACATGTCTATGAGGGAGATAATAACCTTTTAAATCAATTTGTTCATCAGGTATTCTTTCTATGATTCCATCGGATAACGATTCTTGCAAAACATTATTATACTCTCGATAGTATCCGTCTTTGTTCAGTTTTGTCACCAGGGAATCTAACCTAGTTTTGCCAAATGGAAATTACTAGATAGTGGAGGGTGTCCTTCAATCCAAGGCATATTAACCTCGTATCTTCCGTCACTATTTGTATGAACTGTAGCTAGGAATTATTCCATAATCGCTTCTTCATGTTCTTTTGTGGATTTTTGTTCTTCTACGTCCGTTATACCCAACACATCTAAATTCCACAAATCGCTTATATTCAAATTTTTACTGAATAGAGTGGTTGTGAGCATGGAATATGACTTTTTAGAAGACTTTTCCGTTTTTCCCATTAAGCTCCATCCAAGAGAAGTTTTTATGGCCACTAGACCACACTTCAGAACATAACGAACATCAGAAAGTAATTTTCCGGCTACATCAGCTCCTATGAGTATATCTATTGGGCCTTGTTTCCTATCGGTGATCTGAATACCCAATTCGACAAGTTCTTCATCCATACCCTCATGTATGGACATAACATCAGTACAGATCATAGGTTGATCAAGAACTTCCAGACTGCATGAGTATTTTTTATCTAAACTCTGCAAATTCACCCTATAACAATTATGACTCATTGCTTCAGATTTGTATCCTCCAAACAACGCATGAATCATATCCTCAGATCTGATAGGTTTGAACTTCATGTCTATTGCTGTGAATCTATTTATATATGATCTTTCGGAACCAGTATCGATAATCGCTCGAACGTTCTTCACTTTGTCTTATCCTTGCAACTGTACCACCAGAGTTTGCAGAAATCCTTCAGTGTGAGTATGATTCGGAAGATTCTCTGTAGGTCTTATGATTTTTGTCAATTGTAGATTTTGAAGTATCGGTTTTAGGACACATTAAGGTGACATATTTTTCTCCACACTTTTTACATATCAACTGAACAGCAGATCTGCATTTACGGGCTATGTGTCGAATTTAAGACATAAATAACAACATCCTTTCTGAGATAGGATTTTCTTACGTTCTTCGAAACTCATGTCTGTAGATTCATTACAATCTACACTTAGGTGATTTTTTTTACAGAACACACACTTAGGTACATGAGTACTCACTAATCCGGATGCTGTTGGAATTGTTGTCGAATCTTCTTGTCTTTTAACTTTTGGTTGATCGAAACTCGAAGTAGCAAGCCTCATCCTTCCTCCGTTATCTACCCCATTATGAAAAAACATCATCAAATTGTCGAGACGTACTTTCAAGGGGTCCATAGTAGAAAAATGTGTACTTCTTTGCCAAACACGAATAATTACCTCAGGAAGACATGATTCGATCAGAGGATATATCATTGCAGCACATTTATCTGATGTGTCTCCCAGAGTTTCGAGTGCGCGCAGTTGAAATTTCCAATTTGTCATAAAGAAAGTGGAAGTTTCGATTTCCCGTGGAAATTATTCAATATTAGTTTGAGGAGTTCTCTGACATATACTTCCACCAACAAGTCATCTCGTCTAAATCTTGTTTTCAAACCTCGATTGCTTTAGGGTAGTTATCACCCGAAGGAGGATAACTATCAATGACCTGTCGTGCTCTAGATTTGGGAATAGTCGCTTGTAGAAGATATTGAAATTTATCTCCATTCGATAATTGTTTATGTTCATGGATGCGTTTGAACTGAGTCCAAAAATTCAACCAATCTTGGATATCTCCTCCAAACTTATGAAGTTCGATTGTCGGAAGTTTGATTTTCCGTGAATCTGAACCGAACTTATCTTTGGATTGATCAGTAATCACTTCAGATGAAGTAGCATTAAATAGCTGCTGTACTCTGAGTTTGAAATTGTTGAAACACATAACATATTGGTCAGCTTTCTCCATTTCTTTATCGATATCAATATCACCAGAATCAGCATCAAGTATGGCATCTATGAATTTCTTATCCAGTGCTACAAGTATGTGGATTTTCTGTTGAAGGATATGTAGTTTCGCTTGGATTGCAATCGAATCAGGTTGTGCAGATTGCAATTCATCGATAGCTGCATCGTGGATTCTTGTGAAAGAGGTCCTATGAACATCTAGTGTTTTTATCAATCTGTCCATCTATCTTCTCGTCCTGTTACGGTCGCCAAATTATGTGAGGAAATATATAACTTCTACCCGAAGTTAGTTACAACCTATCAACTAAAACGACATAAATGGTATTCTTTATATTTTTCAGCAAAATATATTTGATAAAAACAATATTAAAATTATACAACTATGTCATTAAAATATGTCACATCAACTTCCTTTTTTGTGGATCATATATGTGGTGATTCTGTACATTCTCCATATATAGGGCGATTCTCAACATTAGTCTATTTACAAATGTACATAAGTTTCTGCTGTTTAACAAATATGTACCATATGTCTACTGTTTGACAATTTTGAGTTTCAAAAAAAACTGTATTGCTTTTGGTTGCTGAACCTGTCGGTTTTATTGACGACGATGTATCTCTGATTGTGTGTTGTGTAGCTCGTAGCTAGACTTCACGTAGTCGCGTGGCTTGCAATCAGGGGGCACCCACGGCTGCTGGGCGACCGATCAGGTGGAACATACAAGCATCAGCTCCTTATCCAAGAAATGATAGTTCTCAGAAATACAACATGAAAAACAATATTGTTTGTGTCAGAATATGTTTTTACTAAAAATTCAACTTCTTGAAATTTGGCATTTCTCAATGCACTCTTCAACGCACAGTTGTTACAGATGAGTGTACTCCCATCAAGAGATCATTGCTTGAAATTATTTAAACATACAAGTCAGCTTGTGCTGAGAATTGTGATTAATATTTAATACTGAATTTGAAGATTCAAAATTAAATTTTGACTTAGACAAAAATTGGTATTTGCTCTATACAAAAAAGAAAGTTGTTCTGATGTTGATTAGCCGAAACTATATTTTACAAAGAATGGAAATCAGAATTTAGCACAATTGAGTTTGAAGAATGTGATATACAAAAATGACTTCAATTTCAATGATACAAGTGTATAAGAACTAACTTTGACCAATCGTCAAAAACCTCTTCATAAAGTTTTTCCTTATGATGAGAAATATTCCAAACTCCAAGAATTGAATAAGTACATACATATATATATATATATATTTATATATATATATATATATATATATATATACCTATTCACCCCTCGTTGCTACCTCCAAAATACATATATACCGAACGTACTTCCCTCATATATACCTTTCTTACCTCCGATTTCGGAGGTAACTACGAATCTCACATAATATTTCACTACTTGTGATGACTATGCCATCTCTATCCATCTGCGAAAAAATGCATGGAGGTCATTCCGAGTGATGTATAACCTTAGATTCAGTCGCTGAGTTGAGCGATTTGCCACCAGCGCTAGTGTCGCTTTTATGCCGCGCAAATTTCCACACGTACTTCCCTCCTTAGCACATAAAATATGTGAAACACAGTTTTTCTCGTTCTGGATGGCGCTTATTTCTTCCGAAAAAATTTGGTTATATTTCTGATTTTGTGATTTTCGGCTGGATTTTGTTCAATTTTGGTAATAAGTATGGTGTTTTTGTGGTTGGAATTCATAAGTTTTTTTATCAAACATTGAACATTCCAAGGTAGTGGATTGATTTTTGATTCATGGTTGAAATGTAGTGAAAATTGTTATCTGGGGGGGTATAAGATTGTTAATACCTATGCAAAATTCAACAATTTGGATATGTGTTTTATCAGAATGCTTGGTATTCCTTCACGTAACTGTCGAGTGAGTGTATTGGCTATCATTCGAAGGAAATAATTTATATACAGGGTGAAAAAAATTTATATGAACATGTCCTGAAGGTCTTAAGTTTTGTTTTAAGAATATAATTTTTATAACTTTGGTATGACATTAGATATTTTTGTGAAACGTGTATGCATCTTCTATGCTCCAAAAGGCATTTTCTGCTGTACAACATACTTTTTTATTCTTGCCAGTGGCGTTCATGCGGGATTTTCACTGAATCATTTTAAAGAGAAATCCTCATTCCTTTACGAGCAAATCTGGTCTCTTGATATTTTTTCGTTTGACGTTCGCATAAAAAAATTAACCTTATTCATTTGCATCTTACTTACGAGAAAAACCAATTCATGTAACTATAAACAAAAATGTATTTAAGAGAATAATTTTTGAACGGTAAAATTAGTTAATAAGAAATCCCTGTATATTATCGAAAACACTGAAAGGTATGGATAAAAAATATATATAAGAATGGAAACAAGCCTTCATTTAAACACACTTGAGAGTTGAATATTTTTTTTTGGTATTTGGGTGATTTCAGTTAATATGATCTCCTATCAGTGAATCTCATTAGTTGTTTTAATGAAAATCCATATCCGTTTATTTTTGATATTGTGAATGGGAATAGTCCTAATAGTTGTTTACTATGATTTTATAGAACGTTTCTGGATAATGATGACGGATCTGAAGTTAGCCACATCCACAAGTACACTGAGAAAACTAAAATATCGATTATTTTATTTTCACGTTTTCCGTTTTTTCACATAGGTTTTTATTCAGTTGGGGGCGTGAATATACTGAGATTTCCAGTTTCAACGGAGAGTGAGAAATTATTATCAGACCGATGAATAAGTTTGATTTGAAGTGGAATGGTGGTAAAGTTATTTCAAATAATTCACTGTCGCCCAAATGGCCTTGCACACCTTTCTGCTTCTCATATGTTATTGTCATAAGGGTTTCCTTCATCACTAATGTTTTACTCTGGGCTATACAGGGTGTTGTGAAAACCACACACCTGACCACCAATTGTTTCGCCCTGACTACGGGGTGTTGTGAATTAACCCACCACACCTGTAATACCAGACATTATTCGTTAGGTTGGAAAAACAGTATTAAGAGCAATCGACTGTCTGAAGAAGGTCGATACTGAACTAGGTCTGGAGCGGCTCAGACGGAGTTCATTTCTCTTAAATACCGGAACATGGGCTGTTTATTCAGGAAGTACTACCGTTCAGAAAGATTCGAACCAAACAATGATTTAATAAAATAATAATGCACTCATGAAAGTTAAGAATGTATATATATTTTTAATAAAAATTGACACAATTCTATCAATCGTCTATGGACGTATGATAGGCAACAATATTCGTACAATGAAAACGAAAGTAGCGTATTGGCAGATAATTCTGCAATGGGCTTCACAATAGAAATAATTTTACTAAAAGAAATCTTGCAATCAAGTGCTGCAAACGACTAACAATAATTATCTTTTTGAAATCTTGGTGATCTTGAAAACTATGGACATACTTTATAGACACATACACATTTCAATAGATTGGGTTTTTGCCATAAACATAAATACAGAAAAACAAACATGAGCTCACCCTGTTAACACTTATTCACTGGAGTAGTTTTAAACGGCAATTAGATTGGAAGTTATTATTATTCGTTTTCTGACTCGTCAATCTGTTATTCTAATTAATTCTTCCGGTATAGTATTATTCGCTTAATACGGCTATGGTTTTTCTAAGTGATCGTGAACCATTGAAATTGCTGAACCCCGTTGTCTTATCTCTGTTTTGGAAGCTTGACGCATATAGACGATTTGTGGAAAGCTATACTGTTCACTCGTGTTTTTACTAGGAGCTTCAATACTTGATTTGAATCGGCTGAGTTTCTATGTTTGCTGAAGTTAACTACACTGGTTGGGAAACTCTCATTATTATTGTAAGATACTGTAATTCGACTGACTTTTATACCGCACTTTTGAGAATGACATGTTCTCCGAAATATTTTCGTATAATATAAGTGATTACTGAATGAGATACTGCTTTGAACTAACTTGCATTCTAACCTTACTTTGAGGTTACATGCTCTTTGTTTCACTGTAGAACAACGAACCGAATTGAATTGAATGAATATTGTTGACATGAAACTCACGCTTTTATAAGATCGTCCACACGGGAGCTAGTAGGCGGAGCTTAGGTTGTTGTGGGTCGTAAAACTGATAACGACTTGTTTTGCTGGATATATTTATGAATTTCAGGAGTGTCATTTCCCGGTGAGTTATGAGTTGTTTACCTCCAGTAATGATGCGGGGTGGTGATACATCGCGTTATCTCGTCTTTTAACTGCTCTGTGTTTATCGACTTTGGACGTGTCAAATTTACGACGGTGTTTTGATAATTATTTAAACTGACTTCCTTATCTCGCTGTGACTGTAACGGGTAGCAATCAATAAACTTTGTTTTGCTCTCCTAGATGAGTCATTTAAGCATTCGGTATACAATGGTTACGTCTTGGTAATTATCTTTAAATGCATTTCTGTAATTACATGGCACAACACTAATATGGCGCCAGAATTTGCCACGCCGCCAAAGGTGGTGAAAACAGGGGTTGATATAATTTGAAAATGGCTTTGTACATCTTTCTGAAATTTTTTTATTGCTTTATTTAACGTCGGCCTATTTCTGCGACCAGGGCTAAACACCGATGCCGGTAAGCACACTCCCCCCAACGGGAAATTTTGTCGAATCCTCTGTTATTTTAGAGGTAGGGTTCCTTAACGAGCTCAATATCTATGGACTCGAGACCTCCATCTTAACGTCCCCTCTGAAGGACGGCATATCTATCGTCTTATCTTGGAATCTTTCTGATGAGACACCTGCAGCTGCAAATAAGCTACTATTCTACCAGTTGTTAGGGCATTTCAACTCGCACCTTCCTTGTTGGGTTCAAGTACTAAACGCACGCGATGTTGCTTGCAGGCTGCCAAAGGGGGGGGGGAGTTAATATATATATTGAAAATTCACAGAGACCACAAATGGCTTTATACACCTTTGTGCTTCATATACAATATTGATATTGGTCTTCTCTTCATCACACCAGAATTTGCCAGACCGTCAAAGGGGTGAAAACGGTGGTTGATATATTTTTAAAATTCACAAAGGCCACAAATGGCTTTGTAAACCTTTCTGCTTTTGATATTTATTTGTTATCGGTCTTCTTTTCGTCTCTGATGGAATGAATATTTTTATTTTATATTGAACTTCTCTGATGAAGGGATATATCGACATAAACTAGTTACGTAATCAATTTGTTTTAGGTATCTATGTATTTTCAAATAATATCATATCTGTGTATTTTCAAATAATATCAACCCCCATTTCACCCACTTTGACAGCCTGGAAAATTCTGGCGCCATATGAAAAATGAGAAAAAGGCCAATAACAATGACATATGCCAAGCACAGCGGTGTAAAAAGTCATTTGTGGCGTCTGTGATTTTTTTTAAATAACCTCACCACCATTCCACTTCCTCAAATCAAACTTATTCATCAAGCTGATCAAATATTTTCACCTTCAGTTGAAACTGGAAATAATAGTATATTCCCTAACTGAATAAAAATCCATTTGAAAAAACAGAAAAGGAAAAAATAAAAAATTCGAGATTTTATTTTTTTAGGTGTAGTTGTAGATGTGGCTAACTATCACCATTGATGACTATCACACCATATTTTGAACAATTTTAATTTCTAATTACCTACTCTTCTCGATAGCTTTTCGAAAATAGCGTACTAATTTTAACGTTTTCATGCGAGTATTTTTTTGGAAATTCTCTGGAAAGTCTGAATATGAGTGTTCATCAATATGATAATATTATATATGAAAAGAACATTAAAAGTTGATCGTTAGAGAATTGAAGTTATACTTGAATAAAATTCAAATCCTATCCATTGCACCATTAAATTTTCATGCGTGGTGTATTTATTCAACTTTCCGATTCAACTTGGTCTGCCTAAGAGTTCAACAATCAAGAAGCATGTTTTATTAGACTAAATAACTGTAATAAAAGCAACAGTACAGCAGGGTCTCAGTTGTTGAACTATTTCAAATTTGAAACTTGAACTTTATTCAAAATTTGTTATTAAATGAAATTAAAATTAAATCGTCCACTTTATTCCATTGCCAATCAGTGTGAAATATTAATATGATAATGGTTATTTAACTAGAATATATTTAGGAAAAGTATATTGAAAAATCCTTTTATGTAAGCCGTGTACTAAAACTCTAAAATAAGTTTAAGTCTTCGTGACAATTATTTAATTATTTTGTTGTTGAATTATTTGGTTCAAAGCTTGTCGCGCGAAGTGTTATAAAATAGGTACCAATTAATTTGATTGGGCCGTGATTGGTTAATACAACTTGTCGAAGTATTAATTTTTTTACAATTCGCGACAAGATTTTTGAAACAAATAATTCAACAAAAACAATAAAATCATTGTCAGCTTGAATAAAGCTTGTCTTTGGAAAGGTTTCTTATAAGTTATTTTATTTTTTGCTTTAGTTAGTGCGCCTTAATCTGTTGATTTCTAATAGAGCATCGTTATTACAAGGTCCTTCCTATGTTTGGAGCTGAAAAATCTGATCTCCGACCCACCACCAATTTTGAATAGAATCTTACCATAAACACAAAACTCGTTTGCCATCCTGAAGTCGCCATCTTGAATTTATAGATTTTGACAGAAAATTCATAATCTCCCAACCTGAAAACCCCTACATTCATATATATTACTAGTAGTGTTTCATAGTGATATGATTTTGAAAAGTTCTTCAATCACAAAATGGTGATTAGTTCGCTGTCTTCACTCAACCTCACCTTAGTAAGTTCTATTAATTTGTTTAAAATCGTATTTCACAATTGTGTTTTCCTTTTTTCACAGCTGTCTTGATAATGAAAATAAACATTTTCGAAGGCTTGACTAAATAAGAAAGAGTTTGTCTTTTTTCATTTTTTCATTGGCCATTAAATTTGACTTCAACCTCAAGGAATATCCTTTCTAAGCAAAAGTTTTATTATATTTAATTATATTTATATATATATATATTTATATATATATATATATATATATATATATATATATATATATATATATATATATATATATATATATATATGATCGCTTCACCTAAGTCAGAAGCAGAATCAGAAAAACATACCAAAGATATATCCAAAAGATCAAGAAAAATATATATTCAACTATATCATACTTCTTGTGATTGACACCAAAAATATATCCGAATACGGTGTAAGTGATGCCATATATTTGAGAAACCCTCTCCAAACCCCAATGGCATCATTGGGGCAGAGAAAGAAATCTAATCAGATGAGACGGAACACTGATATCTTGATTCAATTCGATATATCACATGTGATTTTCATTATTCCGCCTGAGCTACTTCGGAAAATGAATATGATACTCCACTCGAATCATTGACCTGCTTGACCTCATAACATTTTTTCGCTGTATTCTGATGAACGGCTGTAATGAATCCAGATATCGTAACTTTGTGAAGAAATATTTCACGTTCTCGTTAGAAAATATTGCGACATTCTCATTAAAAAATGACCAAACAATATTCTTACATACCTTGCTATCACACTAAACTCACTGTTCGAAATCACTTTCACAGAAGAAAGGAAGATGCTCTAATTCATTATTTATACCAACATGAACAAAATTCGACTTTTCTACTCAATGGCTGACAAACTTCAGAACACACGATAGTCGATCACAGATCAATCCGTAGGGGCCGAGAATGGCACTCTCATCCTTTTCAATATGATCGTCCTGTCAAAATCTACGAGTTCGCTCATCTTTCTCTCAACTCCAATGACTGTTCGCCGTTAGATGGCGCTATGATTTTCAATAGTGATTCTCAGATTGGAGTCAATAAGATAACTCGATCTACTCTCAACTATTCTGTATATCTGAGCATATCAATAGGAAATGTAACAGATATATCGTTACACTCGAAAGCTGAACCAATTTCCAGCATCGGTGAGTGCATAACTGACACGATGGGGAGGCCTACATGCTCATGGTTCCGTCAGCCCACATACTCCCATTCTATCTATCTAAGCAATTTGATACTTTTTCACCATCCGAATAAATATCCATGTTGATCGAAATATTGTCGTCCTCATATTGTGAAGCCGTCAAGTTAGCCAGATGGCCGAGAACCGATGCTAAAAGTTATTTCATTCGCAGTATTCATCAACTGTCTCTACGGAAGAACTGGTGTTCCACTGCAGACAATCAGTTGTGCCATCTTACTCCGTGTAAGCAACTATTTTGAATCAATACATATGAACACCAAACAAGTATTGAAAATACTAATGCAGAACATCAAGAAATCTCCAGAGATGCACGGAAACATTTAAAACTCCGGGATTGACGACAAACTCCGGAGACAATGATAAACTCTTTGGGTGGTGATGAACTCCGGAGCAAAAATGAACTTTAGGCGGTAATGTACTACGGGGATGAAATGAAGCAACTCCACGACAGCAGCGATGGAACCACCCTTTTTCCTGAAAATCATATTAGCCTAGGGAGCAAAACTGGCCTAAAATTCCTTCGAATTCGTATTCAGGATTCCCAAATAGGTACTGATAAACCTGTTCAGTCAAAAAGTTTTAGTCCCGAAAAGTCTGAATTTGTGTACTCCTAATAGCATCCGACGCGCATATCTCCCAGTGAGTAGATTTCCAGTGAATTCATCGGTCCAGAAAATTTCACGATTCTAACCCGAGAATGGAGAAAAATACAGGGGTGCTTTTGAGATGAATTTGGATTTTTTAGGACTGAAACAACAATCCGAAGTAATTTTGGGACTATGTTGCCTCCTAATATAACTTTCAGGAAAAAATGGCGGGTTCCTTCATTGGTGGCGTGCAGTGTATGTCACGTAGGTTAACCTCTTCATTTGCATTGAGTACATTTTCAGTGTATCTATCGATCCTGAAAATTTCATGATTCTACGATGAAAATTATAAAAGATATAAGGTATTTCCATGAGAAGTGAAACACCATGTATATAATTTACTCTGATTATTCGACCTCAAACAAAAAACGGGGAGATGTCCAGCTTGAAACTATAGAAATCATGCTGTTTGATATAATTTTGGGATAATATAGGGAAGGTGGTACCTATTGAAAAAGTAAAAGAAATAACTTTGGAAAATTAATAAACGTTGAATGATATCGTCAAGTAATCGCACGGTGTCACTAATTGGAAATTATAAAAATGTTGAATATGAATCTTCTTGAAGAAGTCACCCGATCATAATCCATGAAAGTTCCTGTATAAGTTCTTATTGAAAATTCAGTGAATATCACAAACTGAACTGATAAAATAGCTTTGCGGGATCACAAGGTTGATATTTTGTGCATATTATTGTCCCCAAAGCGAAGACGCTGGTACTTATAAGTTATAACGAGATGATGATCTATAATGGGGTATTACATTGGACTCCCTGCGACTTAAACCCTTATTACACTATGCCTCTTTCGTGCCTATTTTTGTGCTTATTTTCATGACTATTTGTTGGGTAAATTTCCCCAAATAACTAGCACTATTACACCGTGCCTCTTTGATGATTGTTTCAGGCGCTAATTTCAGAGCTGCAAACCTAAGGAAAATTGACATTTACCTTGAATGATTAAGTAATAAAGTATACCTGGACTATTTGTTTCAACTTTTTCCATACCTGGTACAAGATTTTTTCTTCTTTTCTGTCATACTGAACAAAACGAAAACTATGTGATTAATTTCATTTATTTGTTGGTTATGTCAAGTCCGATAGTTAATTACAAGTCCGATAGACAAACCTGACATTTCCACAAACGTCCTTGGAATCCCCTCGATTCAGGCGGAAAAAATAGAACCAATCCTATTTATTTTCACGCCTGAAACAATCAACAAAAAAGCCTCGCGCGCATGCGTATTTGTTTGAAATTTCAGCCACCGGCAGTAAGGCAGACAAATAGGCACGAAAAAGGCATAGTGTAATAAGGGTTTAACTGCGATTTCACTGGTTGACTGAGATTATTAACACGATTTTATTAGCTCGCTGATGTGTCTGTCCGGCACAAATCATGCAATCGATTTCAAACCAATTTGCCGATGAGCTAGAGGATTGAAACTCCGGAAATGGCTCAGAACTGGATGATATTTCAATGTTAATTTTTTTACGGACCACAGAGAGTGAGGTTAGAATTACACAATCTCTCCATACCGGTGACGAGCGGGCGTTGTTTTGCGATCTAGAGTGTGCTCCGCGATAGTAAACCCTATTGCGATTCTCGACCCTACAGGCATCGGGGAGGAAGTGAGTTTGAAGCACCAGAAAATAGGCATGAGAAACAGGCATATAAAAAACTCAAATATAGAACGGAAGAACACTCCCAAAAAATCCGGATACCCAGAAGGGTAAATTCAATAGGGAAAATGAGCGACACAGAGTTGAATGAAAAACCATATTTAGTTTTATTTTTTTTAAATATCACTTTTATATAATGAACTGAAAATTTAAAAAATATTATTTAAATGTTTTTTTTTAATAGACCACGTTTATAAAACGTACTAGGAAGTATAAAATCATTCCCCCCATACCATAATAGTCACTGACTCATTCCTAGCTTTAGGGTGCCGAAGAGAGGCAAGGGAGTGAATCAATCGTTCAGTGTTGTGACCTCCGCGCCGCCGTCGATAAATTTCAGTACAATTACTGACGTCGACTACGAACTCTCGTTGAAATTTAGGCAACTTCAAATGCTCGGTAAGCTTTATTGCACGGGCCGAAATGAATTTGGCACCGATGTGCGTTACGTCACTGACTATTATTTCCGTCTTATGGTTTAGCTCCATATAGATTCATATTAACCCCATAGGGATTGTCCTGAAAATTTGTTAATGTGAATTTTCAATAGCTACGAAAATAGTGGTATGATTCAAAACGGGGAACATGAGGCGCATGCAATCAATAATTGAAGCATGGATGGTTCACCTACGTCACTACCAATTTCATTGCACTGCAAATGATATGAAGTGTTGTGTGAGTTCTCTCAACGATAGGTACTGTAACGAAGTTACTATTTTCCCACTATATCTTATAAGACAAAAGCTCCCTGTAAGAAATAAAAGCCCTATCTCCGTTAATAATGATCGGAAACATATTCATTCTTGTCCGATTAATCAAATTCGCGGCATGAATTACACATCGTCTTAATAAATTAGCCCTCCCGAGATCAATACAATCGTTATTAAACTTCGCAACTCTATAGCGAAAAAGAATCTATCTCACCTTAAGCACCCTATTGGAGCAAGACATCTTGAATCAAACGCTAAACTCGAGAATCAAAGTTTTCACAAATGGATCGCATTCATTCACGTACGAGCCAACAGTCCGATCGCCACCCAGCACGTTGAGTCTAGACAGAGACGCGCGCACCGAGCTGACGTCACAGCCGTCGCCACCGAGAACATGACACTGTGTCCGAGCAGCCGTTGACGTCACGAAGGAAGGGAGGCCGATATTCTGGACGTTGGATCAAATGCGAGAGAAAGCAGTCAGTCGTTCCGAAGCAGCGAAGCCAGCCAACACGCCAGAGAGAGAGTTTTCCGCCAGAAGCACGAGAGTACAGTTGAGGCGCACGCACCGAGCTGACGTCACAAGCACGAAGGATTTTTACAAGCTGGGTAATTATTCTGTGAAAGTATAATTTGTATCGCAAGCGACAGAGTCCACAAAACGGCGCGCGCATATAAGTCGTTCGAGAGGGATTCGGAAAAGAGGGAGAAGCCGGCCGTAGTTCCGTTTCGACATATTTCAAAGATTCAGTAGCTTGCCCAGCCCAACAGAAGCAGTCACGCGGCCGACTAGTATCCAGAGTGTGAGCCAAAGATCGAAGCAGTCCACGACCGTCCCGGGCTTGCCGAAGCAGTGAGATCGGAGTTTGGTAAATATGTTGTATCAGGTAAAAGACATCAGGAAATGTTTGTAAGTACCGCAGATGCGATGTGCGCATGATCGTAAGAGGCACATATATATTTCAAAGCTGTGCTGGTAATTTCTGCATACGAGTCCGTACGACACCCCCCCACCGCAAGAGCTTTTGGTTGCTAAAATTACCCCGCTTGCTTGAAAACACCCTTCCCGCTTGGTATCACTATTTAGTGCTTGACCTGTGTTCATTTATTTTGTAAATAACTTGAGGCTGACTACAGCCGCCCTGACTGTATTGATTATTAATATACCTGTTTATCCTGTTTTGGTGTTCTTTCATTGATTATTTTGAGTAGAATTTAAACATCTAGTGCGCAGTCGCCACCCCGGTTCGAAACCCAGTTAAAGGCAATTAAAGCCTGCCTTGCTGGCCCTGTTACAGTGTCACGACTATATTGACCCCTGGAGTGTCTTTCTTCACTGAGACTGCCCGGAGCACAAGTGGCCTTTTCCGCTATAAAGCTAAAGGTGGCGCCCGAGGAAAACCGAGAACAGTGAAAAGCGCCAAGGTTTGATAATAGGGGAAGTAACCCCCTGACAGTACATCCTACACTTTACACAGACGTTTTTCTTGGGATACCGATAACTCTAAGAAGGGGCACAATCAAATGCTAGATAGTTCCTGTACTGTGGAAATTATAGGGAATATATCTCGTACTACAGAGCATCCATTTGTATGTGAGATAATTCGAAGAGAATACACAACCATACCAGGAGAAGGATAAGTACCACAATAGTGGTTTTCCCATTTTTCTTGAATGTGATTAGTGATTGCAAGATCTCGGCCGTCAGTCAAGGGGTCATATCAGCGATATATTCTGGGAATTCATTATTATTATTAGTGTAGGCCATTTATTCTCCCTATCAAGCGATTTTGATCATTTGAAAATTTACCAATTACTCGTTAATTCAATTTTAGATGTCCTTTTTGTTAACACCGTGCTATCGAAGTTTCGTAGGTAAAAAATATATCTTCCCTTATAGCACCCATATGTATGGTTGTTCACGCACATTTCTTCGTGATTAAATCTCTTACAACTGTATGTTTTTATTTTTTCATCTGAGCATAGTAATTCTGTGGTTACGAATCATTGGGGTGAGCTTTATTCAAATCACTTCGCGCCCTATTTGGTGATTTTGTCGTTTTTTTTTACCCACTCCCGATTCCACGGTTGCAAGTCGGCGCATCCCAATGTTTTGTGTTACTTCACAGAAAGTACGTAACAATCTATTGCATGCTCCCCATGTTTTTCGTTTCAAATCTATAAAAATTTCATAGCTATAAAAAATTTAAAACCACAAATTTTCAGGACAATCTTCATGAGGTTAGGAATCTGTATAGGCTAGGGGAAATCATTTTATACTTTCAAAAACGTGGTATACTACTTTATTTTATTCAAATACGTATTTCGGAATTTATAAAGATTTATGAAGAAGATAAAATTTTATCTACCATTTTTAATGTTCCGCTTTCATTTTCAGCATGATCCCAACCAATGGAAAGTGATATTTTACATATCATCAGCAATATACCTGATAACGAATTTCATTTTCATTTTCTTCGGATCAACAAAGGTCCAGTCATGGAATGATCATGGAAGTGCCAAGGGTGAGTTTATAATTATACCAATCTTTATGGAGATGATGAACTTTCTTCCATTTCCAAGTTAACCCCTTGATCTGGTCACTTGATCTGGATTTAACTAATATTAACCAAAATTCTCAAGTAATACTCAACTGAAAATCAATCAAAAATGAAAAAAAAACTCCTTTCAGTTTTGAAGCACACTAACGACCTGTTTTTCAGATTTCTGGAAATAGTAGCACATGTATTGATAATAATGATAATTCGTTTATTCACCGAAAAATTGTACAAAAATTTGCGTAAAATGTACATTGACGAACGATCTTTATATTCTGGCACACTGATTGAAATGTTTTACTATGTATCGAATAGGTTTATATTGGGAAGTTATGAACATAAACAATCCGATAACTTTGAAATCACATTTTTGTGAAAGATTCAGGATAATATTTCTGTAGATATCAACATTTTTATGGAAGGAAATTCGAGATAAATGAAAAAAAACTCTATATGGAAGATGAAACATTTTCGGATGTAGAATATGTAATTGTATCGAACGGATATTATGGAAACATGCTATTCTCACCAATATAAGCTATCATTTCTACTAACGGTTCCAAATTACGATCATCAATGACCTATATAACCACTTTTGTGGAAGAAATTGCATATTTTTCGACAATAATGCGATATGCCATAATTCCATATGATTTAAGAAAAATGGGTATATATCCCTCAAACTTTCCTCAATATTTTTTTTCAATGTTTCCTATTCTGCATATACTTAAAATCCAGGAAAAACATGAGATATTTTTCTACATCTACAAAAAAGTATACCCACACTTTTACTGAAAATGTTTATTTCAAGAGTTGCTCACAAAAAACGCGAAAATTCCCGGAAGTCGCATATTTTCTAAATATATCGGTCGTCTTGACATACTTCTTCCCAAAAAAAGCATTCTGGCCTACATAATATACGGTAACCATTACATTCATGAACGAATTCTATTTATTTATTTGTTCACACAGGCCAAATGGCCTATTCACATGAAAAATTCAGTACAAATTAAAGTATATATAATTTTTTTCTAAAGGAATTTTTCACTTATACTATTATTGGAACTGTAGGAAAAAGAACTGCAAGGCAGCAATAGTGGTTTGTTGGAACTTATTAAGAAGGTGTCCATAAAATCAGATGTGGAATCATCTGCGACTCAAAGATAAATTTAGTCACTATCTCCCATCGTTCACGATAACCTCTGGTAGGGTATTCATGTTAAAAAAGAAAAGATTCTCAATTGCATATTAGATACAAATATTGTTCTCTGAATTGAAAAATCCACAATAAAAATTAGGTTATTTTCGTGAATATCTAATAGAAAACAACTATTTCCCTGGCTATCACATGTAGTTCAATGTTCAGCGTTGCGTTAGCCGGGGAAGTAGTTGTTCACCAGACTGTTATGAAGAAATTCAATGGTATCTCTATCATTGAATCGAACAAGAATCCTAACATGCAGTTTGCGTCCCTAACTATTTCGTGATATGCCCCATTTAACGAGAAGAAGTTGTCATAAGTTACTCCCAAATCACTAACCCAAGTTTTCCTTACTGAAACGTAATTTTCCATCTGATATTCAGAGTTGGTGACATAATTTGAACGAGTTATTTTTAGAACGAAGTATTTATTTACATTTAAGTATGATTTCTCATTATAACTCCAATCTAAGATCAAATTGATGTCTTTTTGTGAATTCACACAGTCCCGCACAGTGCGTATATGTTCAAATATTTTCAAATGATTTGCGAAGAGCAGGCATTTTGAATTCTTAATATATGATGATGAATCAATAATAATAACACAAACAGTAGGGGTCCTAATTAAGATCCCTGAGGGACTCCAGAGTTTGCATAAAACTTCCCAGAAGTGTTCCTATTGTGTTTCACCACAGACGATCTGTTCATCAAGTAACTCCTTATAATGCGCGTGAAGTTTTCGGATAATCCAAATCAATTAAGTTTGGAATTATTTATCATGGTTATTTTGATCTAAAGCTTTACGGAAATCAGTGAATATTGTATCATTGTGCTTCATTCGCTATGTTTTCAAATACCTTATTGCTGTATATGAATAGATTATTATTAATCCATTTTTGTGTCAAAAACCCGTGTGACTGTGAGACTATGCATTTCTTAGAGAAGTTGTTCAGTTGTGTATATCTTATTTGATCCAATAACTCGAATGGTGTACACATAATAGAGATCGCTCTAAAGTTTTCTACCTCTATCTTACTACCTGATTTGAGAATTGGTGTAGCTATAGACGTTTTCCATAACTCGGGATAGCTACCGGAGCTGATACATATATATATATATATATATATATATATATATATATATATATATATATATTAAGGGCATTCTCAACCATTTATAGCACCCTTTTAGAATATACGGTGATATTCCATCTGTTCCTGCTGCCTTTTTCTTTTCATTTTCATTAATTGAATTGAATCGAAACCTGTCATTAGCGAGACTAATATTATAATTGAAAATGATTTTATGAGTGAAAGCAAAAAAGAGGGGCAGAAGTTTCAGCAGTTTTCCAATCTGGTACTACCTCCACTTCATAGGTTTAACAGTCTTAGTTTGTTATATTGTTTCTTTCGTTGTTTATATAACTCCAAAATTGATAAACATCGGCAATGCATTCTGATTCTATATTTTTCATGTATTTGCTTTATTCCTTCATGATTATAGTTTTCGTTTGCCTTCTTAGTTCTTTGCTATTTCAGACAATGGTGGATTTGTTTTTTGCTTCAACAGATTAGTTATTTCATTCGTGAACTACACTGGATATCTAAATGATTTCTGAGATTTTTTTCATTTGGTATACAATTCCCGAATGATTTTTATTCTAAATGCCATAAAATTCATCTAGGGCCCTTTTCACACTTGATTCTGCTGATACCGAATTCCAGTCCATCTATACAAAGTAGAACATTTTTATTATTCATGTAGTCTACATATGTGTCAAATCTTGATTATTTTCGTCAAACTACCAATAACGAAATTTCTTGCGCATCATATTCAATATTAACATAACGTATCTTGGCATATCGTATTTCTTCAGGAAATATGAAAATTTATGATTTTTGCTTTCACATTGAACTATCAACATTAATTTTAATAATATTGAATATTAATGAGGATTTTTTACAGGTATCGAGATGACATGAATAGCGAGAAATGGAACCTCGTGATACATACTACCTCGAATTTTCGACTGGTCGGAAAACAATATGTTGCAATATGCTTGATTTTTTCAAATATTATGTATTTGTCTTCTGTATATACATTCCAAATAAATTTATATTCCTGAAATATATGAGATAAGTAATGTATTGACTTTGTTCTGCAATAATAACCTGCATTTTATTTCCAGTTATTGTTTTATTCTGAGAAGAGAAAAAAGTGATTGGAAAAAAATCGTTGAAAAAAAATTATCCGGAATGAAAAACAAACAGTCCAGTTTGCAAAAAAAAAATATTTTTCATGTTTTTTATATAAATATAATATATATATATATATATATATATATATATATATATATATATATAATATATATATATACTAGCGGACCCGACAGACGTTGTCCTGTCCAAATTTCTATGTTCCCTAGAATGTTTCTTCCCGAAATTTTCCTTACCCCTTTTTCTTTTCCCCGTTATCCCGTTTTCCCGTTATTCCCATATCCTGTCCTCCCGTTTCCCGTTATCCCGTTATCCCGGTATTCCCGTTATCCCTTATCTCGTTATCCCGTTATCCCGTTATCCCGTTATCCCGTTATCCCGTTATCCCTTTTTCCCTTTTTCCTGTTATCCTATTTTTTCTTTATTTCGTTATCCCGTTTTCCCCTCATCTCCTTATACTGTCATCCCGTTATCCCGTTTTCCCGTTTTTTCGTTATCCCGTTATTCCCGTAATCCCGTTTTCCCGGTATCCCGTTTTCCCGTTATCTCTTTATCCTGTCATCCCGTTATCCCGTTTTCCCGTTATCCCATTTTCCCGATTTTTCGTTATCCCGTTATTCCCGTTATCCCGCTATCCCGTTATCCTGTTATCCCGTTTTCCAGTTATAAAAAAAATAAAAATAGGGGTTGATGGTAGAAGGGTGAAAATTTAGAGTAATACGAGTTTTTTTATTCATAACAACATAAAAATACAAATCTTGCCAAAAAAATAGGAGTTGATCGTAAAAGGGTGAAAATTTGTGGTTGTATGTACTTTTGAATTCTGTATTATACAAAAATAAAAACCACGAATTTTGTTTCAAAAATGAAACAAAAAAACAAGGGGTGGACCACCCTCAACATTAAGGGGGTTGATTTGGGAATCTGAACCATTCAGGGCGCAACCCGAACGCATACACAAAAATTCATCCAAATAGGTCCACCCGTTTAGGAGGAGTTCAGTGACAACACACGAACAATAGAATTATATATATAAAGATATATATATATATATATATATATATATATATATATATATATATATATATATATATATATATATATATATTTTGGGGTAGTTTCTTGGGTTTTGAGGTTCGGTGGGACAAACTGGGACTCTTTTGAAATTATTCCATTTTGGGATTCATTGTAACGTTTCGACGGAAGCTCCTCGTCTTCTTCATTGACAAAAAAATTTCTAACTAAAGCAGAAGCCTCCACTTTAACAATTCACAACGCGCACCCTCCATCTATTTACGGAGTACCTAAACAACACAAAGCTAACACCCCATCGTATCCTGCGTACAATCACCATCTGAGGCATTATCTAAATACTCAGCAAAAATTCTAACTAATATTACCGGAAAAAACGCCTACCACATGAAAGATTCCTGGCATTTCAAAGATCTCATCAAAAATCAAAACATCCACGATAATCACATTCTCATTCCGTTGGACGTATTCTCACTTTACACGAACATCCCGATAGATCTTGCAGAAAGCATAATAACAAAAAACCCTGACATCTACATATTTTACATACAACAACCAATTCTACAAACAAATCGAGGGATGTGCAATGGGAGCATCCATATCAAGCATTATTGCCCAAGTAGTGATGGAGGACCTCGAAACAACAACAATTGCCTCACTCGACTACAAACTACCCTTTCTTTACAGATATGTCGACGACTGCCTTTTACTACTTCCAAAAAACAAATGTGAATATACCCTCGAAATGTTCAATAAATACCACCATAAACCGCAATTCACCATAGAAAAAGAAAAAGAAAATAAAATTAATTTCCTAGACCTCACATTACACACAAACTACGACACCATCAAAACCGAATGGTTTACCAAAGAAACGTGGTCTGGGAGATACCTACATTTCAAATCAAACCATCCTCTCGTACACAAAATAACAGTAATAATTGGGTTAGCAGATAGAGCTATCCGTTTATCAGATTCCATATTCCGTCCCACTTCCATAAAAAAAGCCAAGCTTGCCCTACAAAAAAATAACTACCATATAACATTAATTGATAGAATATTTGAAGAACGTGTCGAAAAATTCTACAACCTAAATCAATTACAAAAACCCCCTAACAATACCAAATACATATCTATCCCGTATATAACAGGATTATCAGAAAAACTAACTCATGCCATAGATCCTTTCAAGCAAAAAATCGGGCACAAAAGCCATCGATCTTCAATACCAAATTTCACCAAATTAAAAGCTGAAGTCCCAAACCAAAAAAAAAACACATGTAGTTCACCAGATACCGTGTGGAGAACCTACTTGTGACAAAGTATACATCGGTCAGACAAAACAGTACTTAGAAAACCACATCAAATCCCATAAGTATACCCACAATGCACCAACAGCATTAAACAAACACAAACGTACTACCACCCACGAATTCTATTATAAAAACACTAAAATAATACTGTTAGAACAAAACACACGAAATAGAGAAATCCTTGGGATGATACAGATTAAAAATACACCAAACTGTCCAAATGACAAATCAGAGATCGTGAACCTAAATCAAATTCATTTCAGTTTATTATAACATACCCCCTTCCCCCCATCCTGTTTGTTACACCCATAATACAAGAAAATAACATCCCGAACTCAAACAGGAACATTTTTCAAACACATAATTTCAGTATACTTGCTCCTTGCCAATTAGCGCCACCTTCCCCTAGAAAGACAAAGTACATAACAGAACCATGTAGAACACTACTTCCCATACACAAACTAAACACTAACAATACGTTTCGATACATAGATGATACTATGGGAAATAGAAGAAATCTGCACCACTTCATAATAATCCTCCTTTTCCCCATCACCAAAAATTCTTGACTGTTGACAGCCATTTCCAAAAAAATAATAACAAATAAAATAAACCTATGCCACGTTGGTACCTAAGAAAACATCCGACACATTGCTGACGAAAAAGTTAATATAACTTACAGTAGTCAAGTTACGACCAAACACATCCTGTATTAATGAAAATGATCAAACAAAAGTGGAGAATAAAAAACAATACACTATGGTTTCCGTACAACGTGATCTACTAATCTTCAGAGCCTCTCAAACACATGTTTGATGGTAAGTTCCTTACGAATTATTTGCCTTCTTACAATATCAATAATTAGAATTGTATAATATTACAGCGTGTACAAAAATTGTCCAATGTCACATAGCACTGAAACTTCGTCCTTTTTCATGTTTTTGTCAATGAAGAAGACGAGGAGCTCCCGTCGAAACGTCACAATGAATCCCAAAATAGAATAATTTCGAACGAGTCTTAGTATGTCCCACCGAACCTCATAACCCAAGAAACTACCCCAAAACATAAAAATAAAGGTTCAAGAAAATCAAACTCTACATATATATATATATATATATATATATATATATATATATATATATATATATATATATATATATATATATATCCTTGCGAGTAAACTTGGAATACTACTATTCCTCGATGGATTTTTAGAATATTTGAACTACTCACAGTCTATTTTGTGTGAAGATAACGCATAAGCTGTTACACCCAGGATTTAGTCAGATTGGAGAGATTAAATGTTCTCCTGTGTTTCTTCAAAATAATTAAAACAAGCTTGGATGTTGTGTACGATTGTCGCTGTCTAGAAGAGCTCTTCGTTTACTGTAGTGGCACGTGAAGGAATAATTTATTTTAATAAATATTGTTATTCGCATTGTATTCAAGTTTTAAAATTATATTTGGTTTATAACGATTGTTCAGTTACCTTCTGGATATATTGAAAGATGAGTGGAAGCAGAGGCCGATTGAGTTTGTTAATGATTGGAAGTGATAAGTTAAAAATAATGAAAAATATAATTCAATTTCTAGAGAATCGAGTCCGGCTCCATCACTAACAGAATTAACGGTGAGGATGTACTATTTTTTCAATTAAGCTTCTCAATCCAAAACTCTTTGTGTTTCAGTTGAATGATATGAAAGTAACGATATTCAAATATTGTTTGTCCCCGATTTTTTTATAACATACCTAACCTGGGTACCTCGTATATATTGAGGGTATAATGTTATTCATGTTCTATCGAGTAGACCATTATATGGTAAAAGAATCTGAATAACAGATCGCTTTTGATATAGCATTGAAACTACATAAATTTAAAAGCCGCAGAAATTGCTCGATTATCTTCTAACTGATGATTCTGAGAAGGAAGAATTTGAAGTAGAGACCAGTTCGACTTAAACCTTTATTCAGAGGAGCACTCCGGAACAGGTGTACAAGCAGGGAAACGAACTCAACTGGCTCCAGCGCAAGGTTTGTGCGTTGTGTTCCAAAATAATGATTTGAACCAAATACATTTCTTTAGGGCTAGCTGATGATGAGATACACCTCCTCACTGAACTATCTGACACTGAAAGCCGGAATGCTTTTGACAATCGAGAGTTGAACAGCTTTGACATTGAGCAATTGACAGACGATAACCTTGGTGATCCTACCTTTTCTCTTGGATCAGTCTCAGGAAATGACTCACACGCAAGCGATGCAGACGACGACCCTGATGATCCTACTTTTCCTCCTGGAGCAGACTCAGAAAATGACTCATATTCCAGCGTTTCTTTCACCGAGGCCCCAGACATACTTTTGAGAGAATCTGTGATTAACGCAGTTTCTCCGGTACAGAAGAATGAATCAAGGGCGAGAAACGAGTTAAAAATCAAAAAACCTGGAAAAAAATGTAAGGAAAAAGAGCAGACTAAGTGAAAAGGATTATATTGATATACAAAATTTAATTTCGAGTGAAAAATCTCTGAAACCTTCCTGTTATGAAAATTGTCGCCTGAAATGCAACCAAAGGTTTACAGAAGAACAGAGACTGAAAATACATCCTGACTATTGGAATTGGAATTGAAAAAAACAGGTCGTGATTTCTTGTATAATAGTCAGGGAGGTGGCGAGCATTTCGGTATATGATAAGCACGAGTTTCACATCGAGGTGGATTGCAGTTAAGATTATCATGAATTGATTTGGTCCAGTAAATCAAGGTCCTATGTCTCTGCGTTTCCGCGTCACAGCGGGTTGAAGTTGCTTGAAAAAGGGGAGGGTATTAAATCATTTGCACATGTCTGCCTCTGGAGTTCATGATCACAATCATCCTGGGAACGACGAAAATCGAAGAGGCAGCCTTTCAGGGCTCTGCATTATCACGGGACGGAGTTGTAAAAATGTAAAAAAGCTCTATTAAGTCATTTGCACACGGTTCTCATTGCGCCCATTCGTTTCATTATGACTCCATGGATACGAAAAAACCTGCGGCAGACACTTTGCTCACTGACTTTCAGCTGTACAATTGTTTGAATTTCACGGAATCAAGGAAAAGCTGGTATTGCATTGGATTATTGTGATTCTTTATAGTTTTACCATCATTATTTTGTTTAATATTATTCGCTGAACTCACGGTAACGATTCAACTCCTGGAGATGAAATCTATGGAGAAATATTTTTGAAAAATGCCAACCAGAAACGGAATGCGTTTGGAACTTTTATTGGAGAGGACATTTTTTTAAAAAGAAAAAAAAGCTAGAATATTCAAGAAGCATGGTCATCGCTAGCATTCGAGAAACCTTGCCGATCATTCATGTCGGCGTTTTCGTGCATGTATCCTTCCTCGTCTTGAAAATACACAACGTGTTCAAATTTTTATGGCACGGAATTTACATTGAACATCTGAACGAAAAAATGTGTACCTCACTCACATTTCCAAATAAGAAGAAGGACAAACTATAGAGTTATTTTATACCTGCGGGGACACAGTTTACATATTCAGAACCCAAATATTTCCGACACATTTTGATTTGATTTTGAGAACATTCCTATAGATTATATTAATTATTTTCAATAATATTCAGTAGACGTATACTTTTGTACTCGTAACTTGGCGCGAGAGTCGGGTTGGAAAAAAAATTCAAATGGTCTACCTTTGGAATGTCACAGGCCTGGATGTCTGCCTCATCGATTTTCTTGGTTTTTATAAGAAATCTAAACATCAGTTCAAGAGGCAGACATGTGCGCATAATATAGCACACATTCTTTTCATTTTTGGAGCGCTGTCAATAGAAAACGCTGAGGCAACATGCTGGCAGACTATTTTTCCATGGTCCTTCTCATTGTTTTAAATCGAACGATTCAGGTGTGCCAAGTTTTCACTATATATACAGTTTTTTAAATCATAAAAATAACTTAAAAAATCAAATACTACAACAGTCAGAGCCCTGAATGTCTGCCTCTTCGATTTTCTGTGTTAACAGGATGATTGTGACCATCAGCCCCAGAGGCATATATATGCGCATAATATAGCATACCTTTTTTTTCAAACATTTTTGAAACGCTGTCCTTGATGTTTCTAAAGGTATAATTCTCGCTATTAATAACGTCTGCCACGTTTGCCGATTATATCGAAATTTTGCTCGCCACCTCCCTAACTATAAGAACTGAGCCTGTTGTTGGACAACGGGAAAGAGACGGCACAAGGAGGAGTAGAACAAAGAGCCACACATTCATTTTTATTTCAATAATAAGGAAGATTAGAAGGGATCGAAAATCATATTTCGAAGTTCTCAGTATATGAAAGCCACTACAGCAGGGAAAGATCCGAACGTAGATATCTCCACTTTGTACTCATTGTTTGTAGATAAGTGCCAACAAGGAAGAATCAAACCAGAAAAAAGTGGGTTTATTCTAAAGTATTCAATGAATATTTCAATTCCACTTACCAGATAATGACATTTGTGATGTTTCAGATGAACTGAACTGTGAAATTAAAAGAAATATGAAAAACTCATTGAACTTAACTACAAAAACGAGACCGCCTGAAAGGTATTAGTTGAGAAGAGAAAATGAACTGGCAGCCCGTCCTTATCAAGTTTCAGAGTCATTATGTCAGATCTCCAAAGAGGTCTTCCAACGCCTGATTTGAAGAATTCACAAAGTTTTTACTCAAGAAAGCTTTGGACAGTAATTAGTACAATTTATGACAAAACCATTGACAAAACTCAGTGAATGTTGTGGGATGAGACTACAACCGGTCGAGGAAGTAATGAAATAGCATTATATTTATTCAGTTGGGCGATGGAAGAACTTTGAAATCCTGATAAATCCACTGAGGAGTTAACAGTATGGACAGATAATTGCAGTGGCCAAAATAGGAATATTAATATGGTATTCCTGTATCTTCGACTGTTAGAAGGAGTATCGGCCCTAGAAGAAGTCAATCATAAGTTCCTACCTGCTGGTTACACATACATGGGAGTAGATATCAATCATAGTGTAATAGAGAGGGCAAGAAGAAACTGAAAAGTCACACCACTTTTACAACAAACAATTGGGAAAATTTCATTGCTTCATGCTAAAAAACGGCCCCCTTTCTTGTGAGCAGGATGTGCCTCAAATATTTTCTTGATTTCCTCTACTTGAGAAGCAAATATGGCCCAATTGTTGCAAGGGAGAAATACACAGCTTCGCACATCAAGTCATACAATAGGAAAAGTTTCACAGATGAGAACTTTAAAACTGTAGAATTCGAAAGAATTGAGGATAGAACAGTTGTTATGCCAGCGGTGATACCAGAATTGAGAAAAACCAAGAAGAAAATAAGTAATGAGAAATACAGAGATCTCATGATCTCATGAATTTGGGTCCCTGAAGAGTATAGAGCCTTCCTTGAAAGCCTCCCTCATGGAGAGAAGGAGGGAAACTTTCCTGAGGATTACTCAACTGCTCCGGAGTAATGAAATATGTTCAATTGATTCGTAGATCATCTGTGTTTTTTATGTTGATAACAAATTGTGAATGATTGCTTGTGTAATTCTGTTTACTCAAAATGTCATAATAATCATTTTTTTCATCTTATAATTAATACCTACTATGTAAGTCACAAAAAAGGTCCTCGATATAGAACCATGATAGCGTAAGTCCATTCGAGCCTAATTGAACAACAGTAATTATATATATTATAAATTATTCACACGGAAATTATACACGAGTGGATGGAGTACGCCCCCTTCCAATGTTATCGATCAATTTAAAGATGCTATTTCTAACACAACCTTCGTAGCTTAACGATGAAATTAGTTTTTTCACTCCTATTGGTCTTCTAGAAAGTTGGCAGAATGTGACTCGCGTCCGTCGGGTTCTGAGGTACAGATTTTCCTCTGCTTCAGAAAGAAAATTGATTGATTCAGATGCTAGATCTATGTAACTCCTTCGACCGATTTTTTCGTTAGAGTATGTGTTTTAACAAAATTTTTGGTTTTTGCATATCTTGAGTATGGGTAATCGATACTATTTAATAAATATTTGTACTCGTGTATGTAAATGATTAGATTCGAGGACTGCATTTGTCTGATACTTTATACTTCAGAATCTGTAAAGAGAACTTCAGTTGAGTAAGTAGGTTGTTTCTTATTTGATAGAAGTTTGACCTGTCGAAATTTTGTGGTTCATTTCTCAACCTTGTATAGTTTAAATATTCTTAAATAATTCCGAGTTTATATCACGTCGGATGTGTATGGGCATGCTCAATATATGGGGCAAGTGATCCGTTATAGAGGTCTTGAGGATGATTGGTAAAAATTCTCCGACTGTTTTTTCATGTTTATTGTTTATCTATATAAGATCCTGAGGCATCTTGATCCCGATTGTATCTGGTTATCATAGGTAAGAAATTGAATTTTACCAGAATATAGAATTGGAAAATGGGAATACTGCACATGAAGAAATACGAGAGTTGAAAAATATTTTTTAAAGAAAGAAAAACGGATGAAAGAAATATGTAATGATAAAATACAGAATAGCGATGGTGGAAGGTTGATTCTGGACGATATTTTGAAATAAGAAAGGATATAATCAACAACATATCGATTTTCTAGATAACGAGAAAAATGAGAACATTAATGCTACATGCAACATGTTAGAATTCTCGCAGAAAAAAATCTCCCCAGATAACTTAAGATCGGGAAGTTCGGTGCTTGATGACTAATGTTGGCAAAAATAATATCCCAGAGAAGCTGAATAATTGCAGATGACGATTCTGAAGAAGAATTAAAAATCACAACATCAACAAAAAAGAAATGCCCCATCCGGATGGAAATACCCATGAATTTTATAATAGAACGTTCGATGTGATATCAGATGATCTATGGGAATTCTATAACACATTCATGTTCAAAGACAAAAAACCGCCAAAGAGTTTTAGTCAGACTGTAATGATTTTCATAGCAAAAACAAGAAATACAAATAAAATTGACCCATTCAGACCTATAACATAACTGAATGCTGAATACCGAAAAAGCAAATACATCAGCGGCCATACTCATCATTGATTCCAAAGAAGCATTCGACCGAGCATCACAAGCAAGATGGAGCAAATTTTGAGAAAGTTTGAGATACCGGAAGCCATACAAATTTTCTCAAAATATATATGAAGATGCACCATCACAGGTAATAATAATGGGTACCTATCGAAACCCTTTTCAATCAAGAGTTCGCTTTGGTAGGAATGCATTTTCTCAATGATTTTGTTCAGCATTACCCTAGAACCATTCATCAGTCTTTGTGATTTTACCACACGAGGAATCAAACTGAAAAATCAAACATTCAAAGCTAATGCATATGCCGATGACGTTACCATACGCATTCAGCACACAGTCGAACTCAATATTATCGAAAAAAAGATTGAGATTTATAAAAAAGGCTCGACGCCCTAGAGTAAATCCCCCAAAAAACCAAAATTTTACCACTAAGTAACCGGAGAACTGTTTCTCCGCAGCAACTCACCCACGACATTGTTAATGAAATAAATGTCTTTGGAATAACATCATAGGTTAGAAATGAACTAACAAAAATTTTATTCAGAACGTGCAATCAAAAATTCATTCACTTGATCTAAGGCACATTAATATTATAAATGAAAAAGATATGGTATTTGAATACTTTCATCTTATCCAAGGTATGGTACACCGCGCAAATCCTACCTTTGGGAAACAAACATAGTCAGCAGCTTGTGCTCATAACAGGAAAGTTCATCTGACAGGGACACTCATATGGATCGCGCAAAAACAATTATATAACTGTCATAGTAAAGGGGCTATTGAATTGATGAACATAGAAAACAAAGCTGCAGTTCTCCTAATCAAAACTCAGTTCAAACATGGACTTCTTTATATTTTTTTCTTCATATAATTGGTAGGATATAGTATATTTTCCTGAAGAATAATGCTTTTTTCCATATCTGGAATGAATATATATATATTTATTGTTTTCATTCCGTGGTGAAAACATAACCTAATTGGCGAGATACTTCGGCAGAAATGTTTTGTGCATATATTATTTTTGTGTATAATGTTGTAATAAGGTTTTCCATATTTTCCCCTGGAAGGGGAATATGTTAATCATCTGTTCTGAGGAGGGCAAATGGTCTGTTCGTAGATCTTTGAAGATCATTATGGGGGCTTTACTTGAATATGGTGCTAGATATTTTTTTCATAATACCTAGGTGAGGTTTTTATATTGTCACCCCATTCAAAAAACCTCACATATGAGAAAAAACATTAAACACCCTGAAGTCCTTTTCTTTATGGTCTTCCAGAGATTCACAAACCAAACATTCCATTGAGGCCCATTGTCAGGTCACTTGGATGACCATATCAACATTTAGCAAAATATCTTCGGAACTTTATCAATGCATTGGCTGGAATGAAAGACAGCCTCATTCGAAATGCACCACATTTTCTTGACCAATACGTGATTTAAATTTCAGTCAGAACGCATATGGCAAGATTTGATGTGGTGAGTTTATTCCCAAAAGTAACTATTAAAAGAAACTTGAAATAATAAAAGAAAATGATTATTTGATTTCAATTTGAAAAACATAGTGGATAAAAACTACTCATTTTCACCTGGGAAATAATTTATATCGGCAGATCTTTGATGGAAAGTATATAGTTACCGTTCTGAAGTGTCCCAAAGTTTGGTGGATATATGTCGATGATATTTTCATAATTTTGCAATATGGAAAAAAATATTTGGAAATGTTTTCAGTTATAGAAAGCCACGATAAAATTTACCAAGGAAATAGAAGAAAACCTTCAGAGTTATCTTCTGGATGTTTCAATTAAAAAATATCTAGATCATTTTGAAACTACAATTTCCATAACAGAGATACATACTAACAGATACTCAAATATCAATTCAAATCACCAAATGAGTATAAAAAACAATACCAAGGCTTTGAACAACACCAATACCTCCAACAACCTTCATCAACGAATATAACTATATACATTCCTGGTCTTTTCAAATTTGTTCGAAGAATTGGTGACCAATTCAATATAAGAACGGTTTCCAAAACTCGCAGAAGCTTGAGATACAAATTAAAGCGAAAAACAAACACAAGGAACGAAGAACAAAAATCAAAAGAATTGTGTAAACAGTGTTCCATATGTTTGTGGTGAAACTTTCGAAGCAGAAACATCAAGACCTTCAAGAATGAGAGAATTTGAACACAAGAACAATATAAAAAATTGGAAGATCATAATTGGCCTAACATATACTAACACAAACAGGGGCCAATATCAAAGAGTAGAGGACAGGAAAGATAACTTTGCCCTATATATCATTGAAACAGTGAGATTCTCTTGGATTCCTTGGAATGCTTCGAAATGTTGTCAATCAAGGTTTAATTCATGGAAGTCCACATCTGAAAAAATTCTGATTTAGCCAATCACGTGCCAGAATGAAATGAGGAGAAGCGTCGGGTATTTTCGTATTTGCAAGGACAATGAAATAATTATGTGATTGGATATTATCGAATATATTAACAGACTATATTATCAAAATCAATTATATATATATATATATATAATATATATATATATATATATATATATATATTGTATGGTTTGATATATTTTGAAAAATCTATAAATTGTTAACTTAAAATGAAGATAGCTAATTATTTTTGGTATTCTTTGAGAGCCAAATTTATATGATATAAATAGATATTTCTGACCCTATAATAATAATTGTCAGCGAACGTCACTGTTCTCTCGTCACGCTACCAACAATTATTATTTTCTTCGCCACAGCTAACAACAGTCGGTACGCCCTTGTCTCATATAGTCGGTTCAAAAGGAATTTGGCCACTGGTGGCTAACTTCAGTTTACTGAGTGATCTTAGTTATGTTAGTTGATCATTGTGAAAAAATAAACAAACCAAATATCAAAAACAATTATCTCCTTTATTCATGAAGACTCAAATATAACTGGCCTACGAGAAATAACTTATGCTAGAGTGAATCAAACAATTATTCACGGATACTCATAAAATGCATATCATGGATAGATAAACAGAACCTCACTTTCTCCGTGAGAGTAATTTTCTGTTAGTGTTCATAAGAAGGTGACATAGAGTTCATCGATTGTGAAAAATGTTATTTGTGAAATAGTTCAGGACCGGGAAAGCACTATTAAAGGTTTTATACCTGGTTGGAACTGTTGGTGTTCACAACTATACCATAAAAACAGGAAGTCTCCTCTCTCCAGCCTTCGTTAGGACTGCAAAAACCATGTGTCAGGAACGTATCGATGCGGGACTCAGCTTTTGGAATCGTGGATATATGATATCATTAAGGTAATCTTGTTTTGTTAAGCAAATGATTTTTCTTTTAGTGACATTTTGTGCGTGCATCCGCTTTGGAAAATATTTTCGATCTCCTCGAAGCTTTGTTTTTCCGTCGCTTCGCAACAACTTGCCCTTGTTGTTGTTCCATTTGAAATTTCGAATTCGCGCACCAAATTGTCACTTTGCACTGTTTATATTAATGTTGCACAATTTATACACACAACTAAATTCCCATTCTCATCATTAATTACAAGTTTGAATAATAATTGCTTATGATACCTTCTCTTTGCCATTCTCTCACAATTTCCAACTTTTCATTTGATCATCTCTTCTCTGATTGGCTATCTTTTATAAAGACGTTTGCTGTTCTTTCATTGGCTAACTTTTAGTTTGCTACAATTTCATGTACAGAGTGTTTCAAGTTTATAAATGTGTTGATTACTTTTTATTCATGATAATTTTGTAAATCTTGACTTTTAATTGTCTTTTGAGCAATTATGAGTTATGATAATTTTGATAGTGTATATAATTGACTGTTTTATAGTACTTTGACATTTTTATCTATCCATATCATACCTAGGCTCATAAAAAATTTAAAATTAAAAATTAAATTAATTTTTTTATTCTTTTTGTTTTTTTTTGTCTTTTAAAATTTACAACTGGCATAACATAACATAACAATATATATATATATATATATATATATATATATATATATATATATATATATATATATATATATATATAAATAAGTTGAATAGTGGGGAATGCAGCAATGTCAAATTTACTTTTTTCTACCATCATCGTGAAAAGGCTTCCAGTCTTTTTGTACGGTGCAAAAAGGCATCTGAACTTACTTTTGCTCGGTTCTGTGATCGTTCCAGTAGCTTTGGATATATACACTTATTTTCTGAACGAGGCATTATTTTGATGCCAGACCATAATTGATATTGAAACACAGAAAGCAGGGACGTACCAAAGTTTACTTCAAACTTTTGATTAACCGTTCTTAGTAACGGAGCTTGGAGAAAATGTTTCGTTAGAATATATTTATTGTCGAATTTATGTTCAGGTTATACAAAAATATTGAGTTATACTGGAATATGCGTATGTCGGCAGGTTCAGGTTTATAAACTAACAGATTAATTCATTCTCAACAGCACATATTACCTGATGAATTTAAGTATTGCCTAATTTGAGTATGTCCCAGCTAAAACTTGTCACCCCCTTATATCCGAAATCGTAGAAAATGCTGAAAAACGCTCAGACCCGTCAATTTGTATTTCAAAGGGAGCTCTCTCTCCAAATAAGTCATCATTCTGCTATCAACCCTCTCATCCCCAGCAACCCCTACTTCAGAATCTTCAATGGGACTGCCACAATTGTGATACATCATTGTGGAGGGAATTTCAATCCCAAATACATCGGTGTAATGCAATTGAGTACCAATCAAGTGTTGTGAAAGTTTCATTGAAAAATTTGGGTCAATCAATTTTTTTTTCATTACCTGAAATCTAATCAAATTGAGGCTTCGAAATGTGAACTATTCCGTTCCGCACGTATAAGCGATATTCGAAATATTTTCGCACATTTCTTAACATTGACATGAGTCACTGCACGATACTAATTTACAATTCTTCTGCGTAGATCATCAAGAATATTGGGCTCTATGATATAAAGTTTGGATTTCAAATGTCCCCATAAAAAAGTTTATTGATGATAAAAATCAGTTGATCTTGCCGTATATTCTATTGGTTCTCGCCTTCCGAATCATCTTCCTGGGGAATTTTCATCTAAAAATCAAAGTACAGGTGCAAAAAAATGTGGAGGAGCTCCAACTTTTCGAAAAGAAGGCTGACCTTGAAGTAGATTATCATAGTTTTTGAGTAGCTGAGTAATTGTGGGGTTTACAATTGTATCAAGAAGTTCAAGATACTTTTGTACGTTATTATCAATGAAATATGGACCTACAACATGGTCTCCCAAAATCCCAGTCCAAACATTTGGTTTCGGGGGTGTTTCTGAATGAGTTCCACTGTACCCATGTGGATAACCATCACTCCAGTATCTGCCTGTTCACGTGTCCATTTGAATAAAAGGAAGATAGGTCAGAAAAGCACACATTGTAGCGGTTTTTCATATTCTTTCAATAACTGACTCGTGATTTCACAAAACTCTGTACGTCTTTCTGGATCATCCTTATTCAATTCTTGTACATTCCGCATTTATAAGAATGGATTTTTTTCTCAGATTGCGATGTATGCTGCCTTCGAAAACTCCCAATATAATCTCAAGTTGTCTCAATGATTGTAGGCTGTTTATCACTGCATGATTTATAACTGCAACAACGAACCATTCATTTCTCATAGACTTGTTTTTTATTTTGCACTGATTCTGATTTCGATCATGTACTGATATGGTATGTAGGTAGCTACAATTGCTATTCTTTATGGTAAAAACAATTTTTGATAGCTTTCACAAGATTGGATGATGTTAATTGAATACATCAATATTCCAAGGTTTAACCAAAAAATTGCAGGGGAAAAAAGTTATTTTTTCATAAAAACTTCTACCTCAACTTCCAAACTTGATTTCTGAAAGTATACTATTTTTTAATACAGTTACGTTCCAACAGTGATTTGGAAACCAACAAATATCCTAGGAATTATTATTGTCAGCAAATGTTCTTCAATAATTTCAGAATACTGTGAAAATCGAAAATGTATTCAGGTAATGAGAGAACAACTTATCTTGAGTCACACTTATTTTTCATTGAAACTTTTGGTTGGTTTTCAATTGCATTGAACCGATGTGTTTGCAATTGAAATCCCTTCAAAATGATGTTTCATGGATGGCAGTTCTTATAAAGATTCAGAAGAAGTGAGCACTGGGGGTGAGGGGGTAGATAGCAGAATGATTACGTTTCTGGTGAATGACTTTCCTCTCGAATTGAAAAACAACGTATATGAGCGATTTTCAATATAAGAGGGGACGGGTGACAAGTTTAAGCTGGGACACACTGTATATTTGATATCGCAAACAACGGTTATTATTCAATAAAAATACAAATGTTATCTTTACATGGAAATTGTGTAGTATCGTGTTTCAATTAGACTTCATAATAACAATTTATTCTCTGAACAATCATGACATGATGATATCACCTTGAATAATTAAATAGAATTTAATAACACGGTAGTGGAGATTTTGATTTATTTTAGATAGGATAGAACGTAAACCATGCATAAAATTGTTTCATTGTCAGTTATTCCTTTGGTTTCTATCGCGAATACGTCAAGCTATTCGACAAGTTATTGTTCATTTGATATTTATCAGTCTGACAATTGTTGGCATCATTCATGTTGAGGCTAATATAATAATTGGGCATACTCTCCACTATACTCTCAACATAGTTGTAATCTCCTACACTTGCAAGAAAAACGGAAATTCAAATCCTGGCCAAAATGGAATACATTTTCAGTAAGGGTACTAATTTTATAACGGGAAAATTACTGAAAATTAAAAGTTAAAAAACTGAATTCGTTTATTGCCTCAAATTTTTCTTCATTAAATAAGTTCATGTTACCTAGAAATATATATCAAAGCTGCCGCGCTGAGTTTTTGATACAAATTCAAAACATATTTAGACTTTCAAATTTGACTTGTATTGTCTATGGTTGGTATATGAGCAAAGTTGATTATTTTCGTCACCATTTAGTGTCTCAGATTCAAGTTATTGAAATAGGATGTACAGATTTCGAAATGACGTTTTCGTTTCCAAAATGACGTATTATCAAGATGTTATGATATGAAAACTCTAGTTTCTCAAAAAGATTCCTATTCAATTAGCGACCACGCAGCATAAAATGTGAATGAGGTGGAAATTTAAATGAACAAAAATGTTAGTGTCAATCAGTTGTCTCAACCAAACAGGAAGGACAAAGAAAACATCAATATTAGAATCATGCTTCAAATGCATTTGATATGATACGATTAGTGATATTGTTTGTATTGGATACCCATAGTTCTTGGGGATATTTGTGATGTATATGTGAATCATAGGCCACTTTCTAGTTTCTTGTTTTAAAAAAAATACTCGTGCAGTGGGAAATGCAATTTTTGATGCAATATTGATTTTCCTCTTGCTCCTGTGATTTCCGCAGACCCGTTATCGTGGCTTTGAGAGCAATTGTTCTTCATCACTATTTGGGGGTGAATTATTTTCCATTGAGTCTTTGGTGGTTAGTTGTAATTTTTTGTTGTGTCTGTATTTTTGGCTAGCTTCTCTCCACCGTTTCCGGTAAGCATCTCTATATGTTTCACAGTAGCGACATATTTCATTTTCCTATATTGTCACGAAAGGCATAATTTAAGTCAGAGTCAATATTTTACCATTATTATTATCAAATTTGTTCCAATTTAGATATTTGTTAATTGTGCACTTTAAAAAAAACACATCTATATATCTTGAAAACTTTGCCTAGCCAACAGTAGGAGGATAACTATCTTGCGAATAGCCCTTCGAATAGGCATATGCTTTGTGAAAATGTGAAAAGTAAAATTGTCAGTTTGAGAAAACGAATAGATATGGTCTACTAGTGGTTCCAAATGGTGATTTTACACATTTCCGTTTATTTTCTTAGAATGTTTTTTTCCGAATTATATAGTGCATAGAATATAAGAAAATTGTTCTTGAAAAAATTGAATATGGTTGAATATTCAATGAAAAGTAGATGAACAGTACCTTGATGAACTGACACGCTTCAAATACCCCTTATTGTTGATTTTTGTATTTAAAGAGTGTGTTTCGAGTGAATGACTCGAGAAGACATGAACTGAAGGAAGGTTCGGAAAATGTGTTGAAAAAATGACATGATAAGAATTTGAGGATACCTCGTGGAAGAGCGACAAGTGATCATATGTGCATGAACTGAAGGAGAGCTTGGGATATGTGTCGAGAGAACGACATGAAAGCTTTCCTTTGGGCAGATATTTTTGAGTGTTTTTGCATTGAGAAAGGTGATTATCGGGTATTATAGTGTCGAATTACGAATATCAACTCTAGAGACGTGTTTGTGGAAACAAAATATTGAACATACCACATCTATTTGAATAAATTTTTGAAGAATTTTCAAAGGGAGTGAAAATATATCAGTAGAATATGTTTTAGTAATATTTCTATATACGAATGCCCAAATTATATTTCAAATTGAGTGAATGTGAATTTGCGAATACAGAGTTTTGTGGTGGTTATGATTTGAGATAATTGGTCTAGCAGTGATTTGAATACATGAGTGATCCAATTTTTTTAAATAAAAAAATGATAATATTTTCTAAAAATGCCGGTTCTTGTGAAATATGATAGGTTATCATTCGATTCCATAAAGTATAAAAACAAATGAGAGTCGGTCAGGTATTGATAGTGTCGGTTTGAGGAATTTTGCGGAGTAGACAAAGAAATCATGAGTAATGTGAACTTGTTTTATTTTCAATCACTTCCTCATTCAGGTCAAGGTTTGTTGAATTCTTGGTTGAAATTCATTCTGGAATATTCATGAGGGCCCTGGCCACTAATAATGTTTTTTCAAGCGAAAGATAATTATTTCGACGAAAATATGTCGATATGTTGGCCTCTACGTACAGGGCGAAAGCTTCGCCACGAATTATATTATTATTACGGAGAAGTTTTAAAGGAACGAAGTGAGTGGCAATTCAGTAGGACTCATCCATATGTTCTCAGGTTGTTCCCGATTGTCCACCCTATTCAGTGTGTACGTTTTTGTCAGAAATATATCAAATGAATAATAATTGAGTATTTGACATAAATAAAATGCTCAAAACTTTAGAATAGAAATATCAATTAAAATGTGATCGGAAACCAATGGAAAGAAATAAACATAGAAAAATTATTTACGTTGTGAAAAATTAAACATAAATAATGTTAACTGGTAAAAAAGAAGTAGCATTCTGAATTTGAGAAAGAATTATGGTTATATATTCAAACCGTATAGTAAATAAGTAGATTACTTTTTTCCATGATTAATTTATATATTTTTTTGGGGGTTAGAGCATGAGTGGAATAGAGTTCTGACAGCGTAAATACCGGAAGAGCTCTTTGGAAAAATCAATCTAAAACGAAACTGATCTATTATATCCCAATTTCAAGGCGGAAATTGATCTTGGATACATCACATTTCGAAAGTAGTTGAATTGAAAATGTTTGCTGGTAAAGAAATAAAAATAATGTATAATTTTTTATTGAAAAAATAGGTTTAGTTTTTGATAAAGGTATATGACATTCCAATAATTATTCAAAACCATTTTGAAAGTTGGTCGACCATAAATTAAAGAGATAACACCACCGTATTACATTATTTTATTGAATTCATTGGAAAAACTTTTTCATGAATAATTTATATATTTTTTCTGGGGTTAGAGCATTAGTGGAATGGATTTCTGACAGGGTAAATACCAAAGAGCTCTTCGAGAAAATCAATCTAAAACGAAATTGATCTATTATATCCCAATTCCGAGGCGGAAATTGGTCTTCGATTCATCACATTTCGAAAGTAGTTGGATTGAAAAAATAATTGCTGGTAAAAAAATAAAAATAATGTAAAATTTTCAATTGAAAAAATAGGGTTAGTTTTTAATAAAGTTATATGACATTCCAATAATTATATAAAACCATTTTGAAAGTTGGTCGACCATAAATTAAAGAAATAACACTATCACATTATTTTATTCAATTCATTGGACAGAACTTGATTACTTGGATAACTGAATATATTATTTTTGTTTTGAAATTAATGAACTTTGTAAAATTCTAAAAATTATTTTTGCTGAGATATATTTTCTTCTTTTCATGTTATTTTCCTCATCGTGGAGACGGCCAGAGAAGAGGAACACGGAGACGATGATTTTCAGTTTCAATGTACCATGCCTATGCCTAAGAAACTGTATTGGTTGAGAATTCTGATGAAACCTCGATGAGATTGAAGTACTCAGGCAGCTCGAATGGAATGATGAATTCCCAAATGAAAAATAAGGAATTAATTGAATGGTTTTAACCAAACAAATATACAATTCTTTAATAAATCTTTGTATTGGAGTTATAAATGAGGGGGTGAAGACTCGATTAATCGAGTGGTTTTTCTATGTTATTCTGAAATGAGGGGCCAAACCGTCCATGAATAATCTTCAAGCAAATGAACGTCATTTCGGAAACAATTTTGCATCTGAGAAACACATTTCCGAAATGAAAAAAATCTGACCAAATTGTTCCCAGTTACCTGGATTATCAACAGAGCAAAATTATGGGATTATGATTGTCACTACCAGAAGTATAAATCAATTCATCAGGAAACGCTCGAAATGACAAAAAAAAACAGTATTACCAACACTCGTTCCCGAATGGATAGGGAATAGGAGTACGCAAATATAATCCTTCCACTAATTAATTTGAAAAACTGTGGATATTTTCGAAACTTACCGGTATTTCTGGACCAAATTTACCTACCACAAGCTACATTTGAGTGCACATGCGTGGAGATATGACGTTCTAGGCGCGAAATATTTCAATGTGTTTGTTGCGTTTTAGGAATGATGGATCACTGTGTTACATCTGCCCTGTATAGTTCTACCATATTGATGTTCAGGGAAGTGTATTTTTAATAAAAATACATTTCACCGTCGCGGCCCAAAAAGACATCAGTTCGGCCTGCGCGTGAAGGCAGGTCTTTTAGATCTTACTATGACTTCTCTGAGGTAAGAGAAATGGAAGGAAACTTAGAAAAAAATATCTATATAATAAAAAAAGTTGAAATTAAACATAACAAAACAAATTCTTGATTGAAAAAGAAAGTGTCAAAATAGTTTAGTAAAAATACATATTAAAAAAAACACATAGACATGATCGAGATATCAATTCCTGGAGCTCAGTGTAATGTAAAGTATATCTCTAAAATGAGTGTGTTATCATTTATCAGAATGGAGTGGAAAGAAACGAGTACCCTGTATCGATTATTCTCATTTGCAAAAAGCGTACTTAGGTAAAACTTAAGATTGAAAAGAAATCTCCCCAGAGATTATAAGTGGTTAGTTACATCAACATACAGCTTCAAATCGCTACCCTGTGTGCTGAGCTGCTATTCCTACCCGTGGCAGATAATCCAGGAAATTCATCAAATCCCTGAATTCACGAATTGTTTTCCAATGCACGATCACCGTCACTATTTTCCGTTCCGTAGCGGGTTCCACGCTAAACACACGCGTGTACTAATTAACACCGGAACGATACTCAACCCTTGATCCAGGGCGTCGCGACGCAACCTCCCCTTGAACTCTCGGCGCGTTTTTGCCGTCTCCGTATTGCCCACTTGACCGTCCGATCTCGCAAACCCTGACCGACCCCCTGCCCGCCTCCAAAATTAATATTAACTTTTTGAAACGTTCAATTAGGCCCCAATTTTTAATCCCAATTTTTCTCTTACGGCCCTTCTTTAATGCAATGGCGTTTGTAGTTTTTTATTTCATCATCCCTTCAACGGCGATCTGTATGAATCCCACGCAAAAATTGATTATCTTAAAGTTTGAAAAAATGATATTTTTTCTGCCTTGGGTGGTCCTATTATCGTTATGAATAACCCATTAATCGTTTCATCAAGTATCAAGTCCCAGTCTAAACAATTCTTTAACGATTCTGTATCTGCAGGTGTCTGGGCAGAAGAATCTCATATCTTTGACCGAGATGATGATTGGAATATATTTCCAATCGTTTACTCGAAAATATTTTCTGAACGTAATATGTAATGAACTGAGTTCGTTTGTACAGGTACTACAACTGTTTGGGCTTAAAACAATCAACTATTACACTCATATTGAAAGTTGATCGGGAAAAATCTACAATATAATCGTAGTAGATACTCAAATAATACTTTTCGAAAATTATAAATTGAGTTTTGGACAGTTACCGGATTGAGGATTTCGATCGTACATATATAAATTCTGAAAAATATCTGCATACAACTGAGACCGTTATAATTGTACCATTGAGATACCCATTATGGTTTCACTTAGGTGTTTAATTCATGCTTATAGGCGTAATAGTTCACTATAAATAGCTTCGGGCATGCGATTGTCCTGTTTTAAAAATTTTACCCATCAACTGCACCCATTGTCTGCAAGTCAGTCTATTTTTGTCAGAAGTATTGCATGGAAATGGAGCTCATTGACCCATAAATGTCTACACCCGAAAATTATCTAGTTGAAAATTTTGGTGCGGCAAAGTTTGTTAACAATTTCTTGTAGTTTGTCAGGTGACGCATCTCATTGAAAAAAATATCAGTTTTATTATATTTGTCATTCAAATTATTCATTGGACGAATTTAGTGACTGAATAACGTTGAAAAATTCAAAGTTAACTTTAATTAATAGAATTATGATCGAAATTACCTATTCATTCATATGAATCGACAACTGAAAAATAAAAATTGATAGAGTCTCTATTAACAATTGAAATTTATATATATGTGACCCATTTAAATGGAACCACCCCTGTAGAATACGCATTTTTCAATCATTCTCAACGAAAAAAAATTTTTTGTAATATTTGGCATCAAAAAATTATATCTTGACACAAATTTTCATAACTTTAGTTTCATTTCCTAAGCACTCTATGGTTTTTTTCTTCGTCAAAAACAGCAAAAGTTTATTAGGCAATTTTTGTTTCAAAATTTGACTACACTACTGGATTCGTAGTCGTTATAAATGGTAATCATGGAAATTTCATGGAAAAATATTGGTTAACAACGAAGTTACAACAACTTCAATTTTGGAAACAAAGTATTTGATTATAATTTTTATTTAGATTATAGACATATTTGGAATCTGGCAACACTGCCGATACAAAGTAGAACACCAGTGAATTTGTACAGCGAGAATCCGAAGTCGATAGCTCATTCCGTTCTACAGTTAAAACTCCTGAAAGTATGGTAATGTGAGCGATTTGTGGTGGAAGCGATTTTGTAATAAAAAAATGACTACGCCACTGGATTTGTAAATTATATAGTTGAGGTGTGTGTGTTTAGGTGTTTTCGAAAATAACAGAAAATTAAAAAGACATTCTCAAGTTATGCAGTCTTCCATAGCCGATAAAAACGAAATGAACCGAATCAAGTTTTAAAGTATCAAAATTATTCATTGAATGATAAAACAAAAAGCAGGACAAAAAATGTTCTTTTTAAATTCTGCAAAACTCAATTGAAACAAGCTTTTAGAGAAGGTATCAATAATGTGAGGAAAGGTGAATTAATACATTAGGCATAGGTATTGTACTAAATCAATAGTAGGCTGTGATTTAGTACACCGCAAATCGCTCACATTACCATACCTTCAGGAAATATAATAACTGTAGAACGGAATCAGCTATTGACTTCGGATTTCTGCTGCACAAATTCACTGGTGTTCTACTTTGTATCGGCAGTGTAGCCAGATTTTAAATATGTCTATAATCTAAATAAAAATTATAATAAATACTTTGTTTCAAAATTAAAGTTGTTGTAACTTCGTTGTTAACCAATATTTTTTTATGAAATTTCCATGGTTTTATTTAAAACGACTACGAATTCAGTGGTGTAGTCAAATTTCAAAACAAAAATAATAAACTTTTGCCGTTTTCGACGAAGAAAAAAACCATAGAGTGCCTTGGAAATAAAACTAAAGTTATGAAAATTCGTGTCAAGATATAGTTTTTGATGCTCAATATTGAGAAAGAAACATTCCTGAGATTGACTGAAAAATGCGTATTCTACAGGGGTGGTTCCATTTTAAATGGGTCACACTGTATATATATATATATATATATATATAATAATATATATATATATATATATAATAATATATATATATATATATATATATATATATATTTTTATGACGAAGAAAATCACGAAGTCGTGGAGACGACTTCGTGTTTTTCTTCTTCATAAAATTATACCACTCCACTTCGAGATACAATGGACTTCCACCACAATATATATATATATATATATATATATATATATATATATATATATATATATATATATATATATATATATATATAAAACAAAAAAGAGAGATTTGTTTTGATTCCAAAGAAGCCACCATCCACCTACACCTGTTTTATGGTTTCCCAATCATCAGGACGGCTCGTGGTCTTTTTTGAATTCGAACCAAATCTCTCAGAGTGCTAATACCTACCGGCAAGTATAAAAATTATAGTAGTGACACCTATAATTTGTGGGGCGAAGCTTGAACCTAATGAAGTGGAATTCAATGACACGAAATTTTGTGCAACATTGATAGGTAACCAACAGACATAGTATAGGCCAATTCACGATACCAAAAGCCATACTCCTATTGCGTTCAGAGTATCACAAAAAAAAATACGAAAGAAAGAAAGATTTGTTTCATTCCAAAAAAGCCACCATTCGCCTATAGCTGTTTCATGGTTTCCCAATCATCAATACGGCTTTCTTTCAATTCGAACCAAATCTCTCATACCTACCGGCATGTATAAAACTGTGAAATGCACAAAATTATAGTATTGAAACCTATAATTTGTGGAGTGAAGCGTATACCTAAGGAAGTGGAATTCAATGACCCCAAATTTCGTGCGACATTGATAGGTCACCAACAGACGTCAGTATAAAACAATCCACGACACCAAAAGTCGTACTCCTAGTGCGTTCAGAGTAACGCAAAACAAATAACGAAAGAAAGAGAGATTTGTTTCGATTCCAAAGGAGCCACTATACGCCTACAACCGTTTCATGGTTTCCCAATCAGCTCGTGGTCTTTTTCGAATTCGAACCAAATCTCTCAGAGTGCTAATATCTACCGGCAAAGTATTAAATTGTGAAATACACAAAATTATAGTAGTTACACCTATAATTTGTGGGGTGAAGCTTGGACCTAATGAATTGGAATTCAAGGCACGAAATTTCGTGCAACATTGATAGGTCACCAACAGACGTCAGTATAGGCCAATGCACGACACCAATAGTCGTACTCCTAGTGCGTCACTCTGAACGCTGGAGAATGTTTCTGGGTGTTCTCCTACCAGATTAGGAACTGCTTTCTCGGTTTCTGGGGTTCATACCGACCGATGTGCACCTGACAGTTGACTAGCTTTCTCAAAACTTCCTCTCTCCCTTAACCGAGCGTGAATATATGTATATATATATATATATATATATATTCATGAAGTTACAATCAACAATCAAACTCTTTTTAATATTCAAACCGATCAAAATTCAAGATAACGCAAAAAATAATAGGAAAGATGTTCGTTGGAGACAAATGCACCTTGAGCTATAATCCCGAGATTAATCAATGATCAGTAATTATGAATGGAGTATATAATTAATCAGATATGCTAACGTACAGACTTATCTCAAATCTGATTGATTCGTTTTGAATTAATTATAATCTAATGATACGAGAAATTCAGACACCTGTTTCAGTATTTGTAAACATTTTAACGATTCTCTTGAGTAACTATTTGGTTTTGATATTATCAATTATTACAGCACACAATTTGTGAGGTCTGTCACTAGGAGTTCCAGTTCAGAATGAAATAATTTCTGACAATGATATTTGTCGAACTGTACGATAAATTTGTAAGTGAATATTATAAATATCTCAGAACAGAAAAATGGTATTGTTGAATAGTATGATGGAAGTATTTTGAGTGAAAAAAGTTACTCCAAAGATAACTCTTTCAGTCATAATTTGTTGTTGTGGAATATGGGAAGGTCATGAAGCTGAATATTGCCTACACAACACCAAATTTTTCTGCCCAATCACAACAAATGTTGTCTCAAAGTGTGTTTTGGAATCCGGTATTTTCCTTGTCGTTTATTCTGATAGATGGACATTTTTGTACTGTGTGAAAAACATATATATATATATATATATATATATATATATATATATACAAAGGTTACAGGACAAGAACTAGACTAAGGATTAGAATTATGTTTTTCACACAGTACAATCGCAAATACTACTATAAATTACAGGGCATCGTCAAAATATCCTTGTAGGTCATGAAAGGCTTTATCACTCAATAGTTTCTTACATTTATTTCTGAATATGATGAAAAAGTCTCTTTGATTTCATTGGGAATTTCATTGTACATCCTGATTCCATTATATATCAACGAGTTTTGAACAAAACATGTTTTTGGAATTGGTAGATTCAGTTCATCTGACCGCCTTGTGTGGTATGTGGCTGTGGATCCATAGTTCTTCCTATTTTTATGTATAATCGATACAGTTTCCAATATGAATATCGAAATAACCGTGAGGATTCTATGTTCTCGAGAAAGGGGTTTACATGAATCTCGCCATTTCGCTTTACATAAGTACCTAATAGCCTTTTTCTGCAAGATAAAAACCTACTGCATGAGTTGTTTACTGCAAACACCCCAAAAGGGTATACCATAACTTAGATGAGGGTCTATTAAGGCATAGTACACCACCTTCGCTGCAGCAAACCCCAGTTCCTTAGAGACGTTTCTCATTGCGTAACAGCCTGATGCCAATTTCTTGTTGATGTGTGCAATATGCTGAGAGAATTTTAAATTTTTGTCTAAATAGACTCCCAAGAATTTCAAAGTGGAGTTATTTTTTATTATGTTATTGTCGAGGGGGATATCAGGTATATTACACCTGAATGCTAATATATTTGTTTTGCTGGTATTCAATGATAAAAGATTTGAGTCACACCAGTTCTTCACTTTTTTTATGTCTTGGCACATTCTGTTATGCAATCTGTTTTTGTCCATGTCATGCCACAATAATGTGGTATCGTCAGCAAATAAGGTAAAGCTTCCTGTAATCGATATGTTGGTCAAGTCATCATATATATATATATATATATATATATATATATATATATATATATATATATATATATATATATATATATATATATATATATATATATATATATATATATATAGGGTGTCCCATTTAAAACTCCGCGGGCAAATATCTGGGAAATGAAAGATGATATCCATATTCCGTGGAAGAAGATGATGTTGATGTCAAACGGTCCTCTTATTCGCGTGCAGATCCATCACTAGGCGTCATCCGTTGAGGTGTCGCGACACCGACGCCAATTTTTTCAAATGGCATCCCAGATTTTTCAATGTTTTTTGCGATTCTGCATCAAATTCTGAATTCAGCCATATAGCACACTCATAGTTTTCTCTGGATTCTGATGGAAAACAGTAAATTCATTGCATAATACAAAGAAGGCCATGAATAAGTAAAAATAAAAAGCAATAACACGAGTTCAATCAAAATGATTATCAGTTATAATTCATTGCATAATCATTCCATCTGGTTGTGTGTTTTTGTAAATTCGCAGGCAATACAAACAAAGTAAATGTTTCAAATTACCAAAAAATATTTCATCTTGACCAAAAGTCTACCAATATGATGGTAATAACGAAAAAATTAAAGTGATAACATGAATTATTTCAGTAAGTGTTTGAACGGTTTCCCTTCAAGTAGAATACACATATTGTACCTTTTAAATATTTCTCGATTCGTGACAGCTAGAAGCGTCGCTCACGATATGGAAGCAAAAACATTTGTGGTACTATTTTTCAAATCATCTACATTTTGTGGACCTCGCATATAAACTGAGTCCTCACTATATCCCAGAAAAAAAAATCCACTGAGTCATATCTGGACTTCGAACTGGCCATGGTGTTGGACCTTTACTTCCAATCCATTTCTCTTCGAAAGTGGAATCCTAATATTGGGTAATTATTCTATTATTATGCGGAGGTGCCCCATCTTGTTGGAACCACACATTCAGTCGAGTTTGTATTGCTAAATTCTCCAAGAGAGTCGGTAACCCATGTTCGAGGAAAAGCAGAATTCCTTCGTAAAAATGAGGTCCTATCGAATAACCATCAACGATTCCGCACCCCCATACAGACTGATATCTCGTTTCTTAAATCCAATGAGGGTTCACGGCAGGCCAAAAGTGACATTTATGTCTGTTCATTATACCGTTGTTATGGAAACGGCTTTCATCACTCCATAATATTTTGTTCAGAAACTGATCATCATCATGAATACGGGTGGACAACCACGCAATGAAGTTCAATCTCCTATCAGCATCTCCTAAATATGGGAATAGATTGAAGTTATGAACCGTGAACAATGAAGATTATCACCTGGCTGTAGTCCTTGAACAAGATGGATTTTGTAGGGATGGAATCTGTTTTTTGACAAAATACGTTGTATTGACGATTTTGAAATATCACAATATTTTGCCACTTGTCTGATAGAACTATGTGGTTCCAATACCATTTGACCTAGAACTACAACAGTGTGATTCTCATATGTAGCCGCTTTTTGTTCTCTCAACTTCCTATCATTAAAACATCCATTTTGTGCCAAAGATTTGGTTAAGCTAGTGAATGTTTTGTCTGACGGTTATCTTTTGTCGGGATACTGATGAGCGTATATTCTCACTGCTTCTTCTGCATTCCTTTTTGCTTCGCGATGAATACACATCAAATCCAACTTTTCTGCATTCGAAAATAAAACCATTTTTCAATTTCACGAGAAACCAACACAAAACTGGAAACACTTTCGTGAAATCTGACAGGTTTTCGGACAGATCGATGAATACTCATATCATTGCATTTATTTTGACGCTTTCATGGTCCTCTTTATAATATGCAATGGAGTTGCTGTTTTTTATCAGTATTCAACGGAAACTGTGAGTGTGCTATATGGCTGAATCAATAATTTGATGCAGAATCACAAAAAATATTGAAAATCTGGGACACCATTTGAAAAAATTGGCGTAGGCGACGCCCTAATGGATGACGCCTAGTGATGGATCTCTACGTAAATAATAGGACCCTTTCACATATATATATATATATAAATATATATATATATATATATTTCCATCCCACCATCATTTCTGCGTCATTTCATGATACCATCATTTGTGCGTCTAGCAGAAATATTGGAGTATATTCTATTTTCTCAAATCAGTTTGTTATAATATCAATTCAGGATAATTATTCCGGTTAAATTTTTCGATATACTTGAAAAACAAAAAAACAAAATTTACTGAACATTCTTCCAGTATTTCTGCGTCTTTTCAAGGTTCCATCATTTCTGCGTCTGTATACTTTCGATCACATCAGTCGTCATTTCTTGCGTCATTCTTGAATATATTTATCCATTGTTCTGATATTTCTGCGTCAGCCTTGTTGCCAAATATATGAGGTGGATCTTTTCCCTTCACTGTAGTAGGTAGAAGTATTTTGATTCCCTTACTGTGTATTCAAGGAAAATTCGTTTTTTGTAGTGCACCTACTTCGAGTTCTACGAATTGTGTATCATTGAATTTGTCTGATGTTAAAACAAATAAGATGATTCCCAAGAATAGAATCAAAAGTCAAATATTAAACGCTCCTATAATGAGCCTCCATCAAGATTGGAATGAGAGAAACTCATCGAATGATTTTAGCCCACGAAAATGTGCTCCACTTAGAGTTTTTTTCTTTTCTAATTATTTTTCTCTGTTAAATATGTTTTCCCGGATAATTCCATTCATCTGTAGAAATAGACAAAATAGTAAAATTTTATTTTATATAAAGGTAAGAATTAGTTTTAAAAAAAGTATAAAATAATTTTTTCATCGCACCCTTTGTGCATTGTGTATTATGACAAAAAATCATAATCTCTGACCCCTCAAACTCCCACACAATTTTGAATCAAATCGGACCATAATCACAAACTCATCCGCCATCTTGAGCCGCCATCTTGAATTTATAAATGTTGACAAAAAATCATAATACGACCCCGAAAACCCCCCACATACCAATTTTGAAGTGAATCGGACCATAATCCAAAATCTAGTCCGCCACCTTGGAGCGCCATTTTGTTTTTTTCTTCAAAAAAGTTTCCATTTTACCGGAATTAGGGAACACCTAGAAGTGTGTCAAAATTCACTTGATTTGACGCAGACAAACAAATAGTGGAGTTAAATAAAAGCGTGTAAAAAGGATCAACGCACAATAAAATATAATGAAAAATTATGTAGCAGGAAACTACTAGCAAAAACACATTACAACCATTCGTTTCTTATTGATAGAACGTAATAAAATTTGCAACAAACAAAAGTGATTTATTCATTTTCTATTAAAAGGACAAATTAAAATAAACAACTCCATAGTTCCATGGATTCAAGTGAAAAAATTATTTGTTTCGATAAATGTTTTGTATAAAAACTTTCATCTGTTCCCATGTTTTATTTTCAAAGACCCCAGAATGGGTCTCTTTCAAATCATTACATTCCCTTTTTTGGGAGGCACTTTATTCGGGATGGGACTTTGAAATACAATTTGGCCAATTTCTTTGTTCTGGGGTCCAAGGTACAAGTATTTTTTTTTTTCTTAGGTGGGACCGAAGATGTGAAGGTTCTTGCTGTTCTAATATTTCTCTTTGTTTCTATCGCCTCTTCGTCTGATGATTCCTCATTGACATCTTCTTCCAGATCTAAGTCTATCTCATCTAAAGTCTTTCCTTATATTGCCCTGCCTGACCACTTTCCCTCAACACTAAAAGTTTGGCAATTTTTGCGGTCTGAAAGACGTCGTCAGGTAATCGGTATACCTGCTTATGAACATCTTTGGTGTGCCCCATAAAGGTTGCCAATTGCTCAATATCATTTGGAGATAATTCTAGCATTTGGCTCATTGTGGCAAGATGCTTTCTAAGCCTAGTAGACGTAATTGCTTCGGGATTTTTTGCTCCGCTAAGCTAGCATGTTTCTGCATAACCTTATATCCTGTTATGGGTGTATCATGATGCAGTGTAGGAAAGAGATAAATATTTTCTTTCTTTACAAAATTATCCCTTAATGCTATAAGTTCCTTTTAAATGTTGTTGTACGTCAGTTGTGAACAAAACAGGTACACCACGATCTCGCTTCCCTCTGGTCACAACTCGTTTGAATTTCTTCATGAGAATTTTTTCTGTTTGGGATATGGCGTCATTGAACTCTTCATATGATTGATGTTCTGGAACATTTTGATATAAATGAAGAGGCAAGTTGTAACTCACCTCCACGTTTTCATTTAATAACATTGATCGACAAAACTTACTTCTAGAAGAAGTTTGTAAGCTTTCTCACTTTTAAGGTTAGTTTTAAGCTCTTCAAGTGCTGAATTTGCCTTTCTATGAGATAACATCTGAATAATTCTATGTCACTTGCTAGGGGCACGATTGTTATTTTGTTCCACTTTCTCGTATTAAGACAAGAAGCTGCCACAGTGGAGATTTCAAATTTCCAGGAATCTGAGAGAAGTTGTTGAAAGGTTTTGAAATTAGCCTCCATCTCTGCTATATCAATCGTGGAGTTATATGATCTTCTTTTTAAGGTTAGTCTTATAGCCAAACTGCAACATTCCTTTAATGACGTCGCTATATTCATAGCAAAGGTTGCAGATGTATAATCTTCTGTTCTAGCATCATATCCAGCTACTATTTTGTAGCTACAATGAAAGAATCGAAATAAATTGGTTGTAGAGCATCATAGAAAATGTTTTATTGCGGGATGGAGTTTTTTATCTCAATCAATAACTTAGCAAGTTCTCGCATTTTCGAGAACAAACATTAATATGGTGCTTTTCCTATGACTTGTAAGATATTCTGCACCATATTTGCAAATCAAAACATCGTTTTTAGCAACAAAAGATACTTTATCGGCTAACATTCTTGGAAATACTGTGTCTTTGAGTTTTTTATCTATGAAGATGTCTTATCAAAATATCTTGTGCATCTGGGCTTATGAGAAAATTTTGTTTTTTCTCCTGGTTTTGTGGACAGTTTATGTGGCGCCAGATTTGTGGTGGTCTAAAGTAACCCAAAAAATGTTTGCACGGTACACAATCAGATTGTTCCTGCCAGGGACATGACTTTTTTTCACAGGTTTTACACAGACATCTGAATTTTCAAATGGTTACCTTTTTTTTCTAATTGGGAAATCAGTCTCTTACGTGTAAGGTCATTCGGTTTCAATATCACAATTTTCCAACCTCAGGTTCATGCGAATGGCTGCGGAGGAGATGCCTTCCAAAATTTGAACTGATGTCCCAGAAATAACATATATCTGGTAAACGTTTGAATTTTGTCCATTTTTCTTCTTGTTTTGTTTAATGTCAGAAGAAATTACCCTGGTGGTTTGGGAGCTGTTTTGATTCTCTGGGAGATGTAAACTTCGAATTGGATTCATTGAATTTGTATCAATTTCGCATTTCCGATTCCGAGGATATTCGAGTTCGTTTTTTTCTTAGAGTGATCAACAGTCACAATTCACCAGAACTATCAGATGCTGAGTTGAACGTGGAAATTATTATTTTACTTGTATCATTTTCCGAGTCAGATCCAAATTCATCGCTGTCAGAACATATTCCGAATAATCTGGGCTGAACGGTTCTTTCATCAGAGTAATATCCATTGGCCTCTCATCATCATTTTCATTTTTGCCATATAGCTTTGGTCGTCTGCTTTAGTTGACTCCGAGATACTTTGTTTCGAAAAATAATGATCGAGCATGGGAGAGTTTAAATCTATATCTTGCAAAACCTTGATTATTTTTTTGCTTTCACCTCTGTTGATTTGGCTTTCAGTCTCAGGTGCAATGTCTGAAATATTATTCAAAGAATGGTATGAATTACTTTGTCCTGGTTATCGAAAATTCGCCTGTTACTTGATGGCGACTTTTGTGTGGTATGTTAGAGGTTTGGCATGGGGAAGATTGATTCTCATCAGTACTAGTATACAACCTTTCATTTTCTCTTGATCACCTGAAAAAAGAACAGAAAGAAATTATTGACGGAAAAAATTTGAATGATTGAAATGTATTGTGATTTTTATTATTTTGTTCGAATTAATTATCAGCATATAATATTGGGTATTTTTTAAGTATTAAGAGAGTATTGAAGAAATATTTTTCATGGAGAAAACTGGTATTGATTTCTAGAGTAGTTCAAACAGAAATACTGTAGGCACTCAACACCATCTCCAAATCGATGTCATTAGGGAGTGGTAATCATTGAATTTTAGACAATAACAGAGTAAATCCAATCTATGACCCATATTGCTTTAAAAGTGCTCAAATGTCAACAGTTTATGAAAATAGCTGATATTTTGGGAATAAACGGAATGACACTCATCTAATGTTAACTGTAGAATATATGTAGTAGTTTTATTTTTTTGCGTCTGATCTCTTAAGTACTGAAGTGAATGTTTTTACTCACCTAAACCGCAAGAAGGCTTCTGCGAGAAGATCTAATATTTTTTTTCCTCTTGACATGTTAGTTTTTATGTTGATCTGAAGGAGAATGTATCTTCAAGAATGCCACTTATGAAAAAAAAATATAAAAATATTGAGCTGAAATAGTAAATAACAAGAAATATGGGAATGCCTCGGAGTGAACAATATGTTGTTGAAAGGAATAGGTAAAAAAAAAAAAATCCAACTTGTCAATGAATTTTGGTCAAAACTTGCAAGTCAATTAATTGTAAATCACTTCAACTCATTGAATCAAATTTGGTAAGTGTTCATCATTTTCAATCAATTCAAGGTGGTAGACATATTGTGATTCGATTCTATTCAATTTTCGATATCAATTGCTATTCAGGGACAGATATAACGGATTTTGGTCAGAATTCATTGGGTAAACTAGTTTTGCAATATACGGAGATTTTAAAGGTACATATTGCAAATTCTTCATGAATGACTGAAGATAATTAAATGAATATTAATAAAAAACATAAAATTAATATTTTAACAAAACGCACTGAATAGGAGAAAGTTATCTTTAGATGTGATGGAGGTTATTCTGTGAGCAACAGATACCAAAACTTGTCGCAGATTGTTTCCAGTTGAAATTTAGAATAGATAATCTTGGGCGACGAATCTTAGAATTTGTTACCTCAGATTAAAATGCAAATGTCTATAGAAATTATTTTCCTGTCTTAGTACATTTCAGTGAAAGCTTGGTTTTCCCAACATTCATTAGTTTATTTTTAGTCCGCAATGAAAAATTCATAATACACCCCCCAAACCTGATTCTACAAAATTCATCTGATAGAATGAATTTTTGAATTTTGACCACAAATGCGTCATTTCCATCCAAATTGCCTCGCTATCATAAATTTTTTCAATTTTGAGAAAAATTATAATCTCCTACTCCAAAAAAAACATCTCCATTTTTTTTAAAAACTAGACCAGTGGTCATAAAATTTGTTTCTTATCTTGTTGAATTTTGACAAAAAAACACATAATCTCTAATCCCAATTTTGAATCGAATCGAAACATAATCACAAAACTCGTCCGCCATCTTGAATTTATAAACTTTGACAAAAAACTATGATCCCCGACCCTAAAAACCTCCACTTACCAATTTTGAATAGAATCGACCATAATCACAAAACTCATCCGCCATGAATTTATGAATTTTAACGATAAACCAATAATCTTCGAATAAATTTATAATCTTCGACCCCAATAATCCATACATACTCATTTTTAATAGAATCAGACCATAATCACATAACTCATCCGCCATCTTTATTAATGAATTTTGACAAAAAAACATAATTCCGATCCGAAAAAAAGTCGACAATACAATTTTGAATGGAATTGACTATAATCACAAACTTGTCTCCATCTTGGAGCCGCCGCATAGAATTAATAAATGTTTACAAAATAATACTTTGAAAAAAAAATTAAAAACACGGTAGTATTTACGCGTAGGAAGTGCACTCAAAAGTAGAAAATAATTTTTTCATTGAACCCAATTGTGATTCAAAATCTTAACGACTAAAAAATAAAAGTATGGAGTGAAACATCATAATTCATTTCTCTACGACATATGTTCATTTCGTGTTTCTTGTTTTATTGTCAAATTTTAAACCTTTCTTTCATATTCGTTTACGTTTACCTTTCAACTCAATTGCACAATTGGGTGCAAAGAAAAACTATTTTCGATTTTTTTAGTCTATGAATCTTAGCCTTCCATCATGAATGTTGACAAAATTCATAATGTATGTCCCCGAAAACCCCCACATACCAATTTTGAATAGAATCAGACCATAATCACAAAACTTATCCGCCATATTGAGCCGTCCTTCATTTGGCGAAAAATTCCATAATCTCCGACCCCGAAAACCCCACATACCAATTTTGAGTAGAATTGACTATAATCACAAAATTTGTTCGCCATATTGCAGCCGCTATCTTCAGTTTATAAATTTTGACAAAAAACTCATTATCTCCGACCCCGAAAACCCCCACATACTAATTTTGAATCGAATTAGATCATAATCACAAAACTCGTACGCCACCGTTGTGCTGCCATCTTGAATTTATGAATTTTGACAAAAAAATCATAATCTCCGCACAAAACTTGACCGCCATCTTGGAGTCGTCATTTTGTTTTTTCTCTAACAAAAAATCCATATTGCATTGTCACCGGAATTATGAACACCTGCCAAATTTCAAGTTAATCGGACGAGTAGTAGCGTATGTCAAAATTCCCTACAAGATTTCACCCGAACGTACAGATAGAAAAAAAAAAAATGAACAAGGCAAGTTAAATAAAAGCTTGTACTAAAAAAACTTTCCTTGACATTCATGATTATATATGAGTTTGACATATACAGAAGATATGCAACTGAATATCGACCTGTCTTGGGATTCTTCAGGAAGCTTTCTACATTTGAAATATATCAATTTGTTCCATACGTAAGATGAGCTCTGTTATTATATTATTGCATATTACATTTAATATATAATAATGCTAACCAAGTGTTCATTCATCCACATAGTATCCCTAAAGTATCAACAAATTAAATATTTGTTGTCATTTCCGGTTGCTAACCAAGTGTTCATTCATCCACATAGTATCCCTAAAGTATCAACAAATTTAATATGAATTCGCCAAATAACACTTCAACAGTTCTACAATCTGAACGAAGATAATATCAAATTCTACAAGGCGCAATATTCAATTCGTGGCTAAGCAGAATTATTTTGAAGTTGTTCTCCGATTAAATATAAACTTACCTTAGAATTTACGTCGAACACTGGTTCACTGGAGAATTGAACAAACACGTGTATTTAATTTTCTGGAGCGCAGAAATACAGTTACGACGTAAAATAACATACGATGCAGTGTTGCAAATTTTTCAAGACGCAGAAAAATCGTAACGGTGGAGAGAAAATACCCATTTTCAATATACGCCTAGCGATAGCAGCGCCTCTATCGGCAAATGTCAGAACTAGGTTATACGCCATTTTGCACACCATACCATCATTTTGACGTCCCCCCATTTTTTTCTGTAGTACAGTCATGTAATAAGTAATCATTTAGCGAAGTTTGTATTTCTGCGTCCATATACAGACGCAGAAATACAGGTGACGCAGAATTACATGGGCAAAACCAAATGTATTGACGCAGATTTACAGGAGGGATGGAAATATATATATATATATATATATATAGGGTGGAGATTCTTGGGCTTTGGATTCGTAATGGAAAACTAAATTTCTAAAAGGCGTTTCTTCCGCGGCCGGGACGCCATTTGAAAAAATTGGCGTAGGCGACGCCCTAATGGATGACGCCTAGTGATGGATCTCTACGTAAATAATAGGACCCTTTCACATAAATATATATATATATAATATATATATATATATATATATATATATATATATATATTTATATATATATATATATATATATATATATAAATATCTATATATATATATATATACATATATATATAGGGTGGAGATTCTTGGGCTTTGGATTCGTAATGGAAAACTTAATTTCTAAAAGGCGTTTCTTCCCCGGCCGGGGACATTTCCAATTTTATTTATAATTGACGAACATTTTTGTATAGGTTGGGTTATTTCCTGGAAAAATATAATTACATTAATTTGTGAAAAACAATAACCAAAATAGGTTACGTACCTTGGCAAAGCATAACCATCAACAATTTGAGATTTAACATTTTCATTGACAGTAGTTGTGGACATTTTAGGATGTTTTCCTTTATTATAGCGTGCATTTGGGTTTGAAAATGGTGGGTGTTCATGAGGACGGATGTGATGTGATTTCGTGCCGTTCGTTCTCTTTCGGCAGGACTGTCATTTTCATGACTGGTGTTGAGTTAGCTTTGATTAGTATCCCGGGGAAATTGGGGGTGATTGGAGTAGATTTGTTTTTTGAAAGAGTTTTGGTGGAAATGATTTGTAATGATGTTTTATTATTTCAGAAGACTATGGTAAATTTGACTAGGGTTTTCGATGTCGGTTTTGTCGTTCATTGTGTTTCTATCTTTCTTTATGTTTATAATTTCATTGAAGGATTTTTTATCTAGCACAATTATTTCAAAAACCAATACAAGGGAAAACTACCTGCCACAATACTAAGTCAATGAATTCATACACTTTAAAACAAAAAAAAAACGAGAAATTATTTCTAAAAATCAAAAACCGCAATATAAAAAAATAAATAAATTAATCGAGTACAAATAATTTAACCCCTACCAAACCAATACATCAGAATGGATAACAAACTTTGCCCAAACTTACATCCCAAATGACATAGAACAAATTCTAGCCCATGCTGAAAAATTCGGTCTCTGTGCATCAAAAATCAAAAATATACCCACCGTCGACATTAATGTGTGTATTGAAGCAAACATAACAGAAGCAACCGAAGACATCAGAAACGAAGTTAGACATAGAGTAGTCCAAGGAATCACCAGTCACAAAGGAAAAATTTTAAACAAAAAATCCAAATCAATTACACACAAAAAAAAATTACCAAAAACATTGAAACACAAAGATTTTCTTAAGAACTGATAGTAAAACCAGACAAAAGCAATAAAACAGTAATAATGAATAAAGATGACTACGAATAAAAAATGGAAGTATTATTGAATGACAAACATATATAATAAAATTTAATCCAACCCTACCAACATCTACAAAAACAAAAACAATCACTTGCATCATGGTTAATAACTACACGATCACTATTTGTTTCTATCCTTTCAAAGGATGCGACTTATGGTGCTGTGGTTGGGATCACAACCCAACAGAATAATTTCAACATTCATTTACTTATATATCTCATTGTTTCCACATATCATTCTTTTGTAACAACTAATACTGAAGATGGGACTAATTAGCCCCGAAACATGTCTTTCATTATAATTAATATCCAATAAACCGTGAAGACGACTTTGAGCCTACTCATTTCTATCAAAATCAATAACCTAATAAAAAAATGCCAACAACAAGATTACATAACAGAAATCGGGAACAAACTAAGAATAAAAAACGCGATACCACCAAAATTATAAGGATTACCAAAACTTCATAAAGAAGGAATTCCCCTTAGACCAATCGTATTTTCAATACAATCACCATTCTACAAATTATCCAAATTTCTCTCAGGAAGCATTTCAAAAATAACAGGACAAAATGATTATTACATAAAAGATAGTTTTCATTCAAAGAAGTCATTGACAAAATGAAAATCCCAGACAAATATATATCAATTTCTCTCGACGTCATATGTCTTCATACAAACATACCAACCAATCTCGTAAAGAGTTCCTTGGGAAAAAAATGGAACAGTGAAAAACCACACACCCCTAACTTTTGATGAATTTATAAATGCCGCAAACCTTACTTTCAAAAATAATTTTTTTCAATACAAAAACGATTTTTACGAACAACTTTACGGATGTGCAATGGGCTCCCCTATATCCAGCTCAATCGCCCAAAAAGTTATGGAAACATTAGGAGAAACAGTCATAAAAAAATAAGATTTTATATACCATTGTTCAAAAGGTACGTAGACGACTGCATATTAGTCATACCGGAAAATAAAGAACTGATAATCACCTGAACAGGCACATGGAACTCATCGGGATCACAGATGATCCCCTATGTAGATGGTGCCTGGAAGATGACGAGACATCGTCGCACATCCTCACTGAGTGCCCAGCTTTGGTGCACCAGGGGGAGATCAACCTTGGGAGCATAATTCTGAACCCAGAGGACGTCAAGGAGATTCAGCTGAGGAAGCTGCTGAATTTTGTCAGAGAAATCGGCATGCCCAGCTGAGTTTCTCAGAACAAGTGGGTGCACAATGGGCCCAAATAGAGAGGCCTTCGTGTACGGGGTTCTTCGGAACCAGCCCACCTTGTGCGAAGAAGAAGAAGAAGAATACCATTGTTCAAAAGGTACGTAGACGACTGCATATTAGTCATACCGGAAAATAAAGAAACTGATGTTTTAAATGCCATCAACTCCCCCAATACTGAATGAAAATTCACACTCAAAGAAGAAGAAAATCGAAAAATTGATTTTCTAAACCTAACCCTGATTAGAAACAATCAAGATAATTTAACAGAATGGTATACCAAATCTACCTGATCCGGTAGATACCTAAACTTCAATTCATGCCATCCAATATCCCCTGAACAAAAAGGCGTAGTGATAGGCATAACAGACCGAGCCATTATCCTAAGCACTCCCCCTCTACGAGAAGAATTTCTTGAAAAAGTCAGGAAAACATTAATAAATAACAACTATCCATTAAACTCCATAAACCGAATAATTAAACATAGAACCCATAAATTCTACAACAAATCACAAAAAACGCCACCCACCAAAGAAAAACGATATATACATACCAATCCCGTACATTCTTGATCTTTCAGAAAATATTGATAATATCACAAAAAAATACAACTACCAAATCTGTCATAAGACTCATAACACCTTCAAAACATTATATACACCTTTAGAAAGTCAAACCCCAACAATAAAAAAATCAAACATAATATACAGTACGACTGCGAAAAAGTATGTATAGTTATAACGTCACAACTTCTAGAAAACCGCATGAAAGGTCACAAATACATGAGAAAATCTAGCACAGCACTAAAAACATATCATCAACGATGACCACAAACCCAGTTTTAAAAACACCAAAATTTTAGCTTATGGAAAAAACACAGAAAAAAGATCCTTCAAAGAAATGATATACATAAAAAAAAACAAATCACGATGAACGACAGAACCGACATCGGAAACTTTAGTGAAATTTACCACCCTCTTCTAAAATAATGAATCATCATCAACAAATCTACTTCAATAACCCTTATTTCCCCGAAACACTAATCGAAGCTAACTTAACACCAGTCATGAGAATGACAGTCCTGCCGAAAGAGAACAAACGGCACGAAAAAGTTAAACATCACATCCGTCCTCACAAACACCCACCATTTTGGCTGACGGAAATTCAACCGAGGCCAGACGCATCTATCAGGAAAGGTATCCCCAACGCGTCACTCCTTGTGCAGCGACATTTGCGAATTTTTTCCGGCGACTTTCCGAATCTGGAAGCTTTGAAAGAAATTCTGCAATAGGACGGCTACGGACTACAAGAACTGTGGGATTGGAGGAGGCAGTTTTCGAAGAAATTAGTGATCATCCAGAGACGAGTACAAGAAAAATTAGTCAAACTTTAAATGTGAGTCACATGACCGTTTACAGAATTTTAAAGGAACAGCAATTATATCCTCATCATATTCAGCGTGTCTAGGCACTTACGCTACGTGATTTCCAACCATGTATCGAATTTGCGCAATGGCTTCAAAGAAAAGTCGAACAACATTTTATCGAAAATCCTCTTCACAGATGAGGCTAATTTTTCAAGAAATGGTATCATGAACTTCCATAACAACCACATCTGGGCGGAAGGTAACCCACATGCGATAACGCAAACTCATTTCCAAGACAGATTCTCTTTTAATGTATGGGTAGGCATAATTGGGGATTATTGGATTGGGACCTATTTCCTCCACTTACGTTCGAATGGAGACCCTCATGCGATAACGCAAACTCATTTCCAAGACAGATTCTCTCTTAATGTATGGGTAGCCATAATTGGGGATTATTTAATTGGGCCCTATTTTCTCTCCTTACGTTTGAAAGGAGATGCTTACCAAATTTTTTTGAAACACGAGCTTCCCCAGCATATGGAAGATATTGGTCTCCGACATAACTCTCGGTTTATGCACGATGGAGCCCCTGCTCATAGTCTGATAGCAAGGAATTTCTTAGACGTAGCATATCCCCAACGATGGATAGGAAGAGGAGGCACTCAGCATTGGCCCCAGAGATCACCGGACCCCAATCCCATCGATTTTTCCTTTTGGCGATACCTAAAATCACTAGTTTATGCTAGCCCCATTGAAAACGGGGAAATGTTAAGCGACTGCATCATAGCTTGCTGCGAAACGATAAGAAACACTCCCGGCATTTTTCAAGGGGTGCGGAATTCTTTGATGAGGAGAGCAGAAGCTTGTTTTACTGTTGGGGGTCGTCCCTCTGAACAGTTGTTGTAATAGTTGTTTCGTTCAATTTTTATATGTTTAATTGCCTAATATATAACATAGTACTTCTCCGAATTGTTTTTTTACAAACTCCGAAATGTAGCACTTTCTAATTGAATAATTAAACCCGACAATTTTTTTTAATTTGGATTGAATAAGCAGTTTGATAATGCTCAGTTTGGAAAAAGTCTGTGTTTGAAGTTTGACGAAAATAACTAAAATTGCAAAAGACTTTCAACAATCTGTATCTCGAAAACAAATCATTTTTCGATAAACATTTAATAGGAAAAATGTAGTTTATCTTGACAGACCTACCACATACTTAGTTTTTGTAATGTTCTCAGCAACTTCACTTAGCGCCCTAGGAGCTAAGTAACATGCATCGATAAAGAAAATTGTAAATATCTCAAAAACGATCACCTCCAGCGTTGTTGAGGAAGTGTACATTTTTTATTCGGAAAAGGTGTGGGAATGGGGGTTTTTCATGAAAAGTACCAAAAGTTTACTGTCAAAAATGTTAGGGCAATTTGAAATAAATAATGACAGCGTACGCAGCGCCCTCTAGATGTTACATGAAAATTAATACGAAATTATGATTTCCCACGTCAAAAAAAACCCGGGTACCAAATTTCGTGCAAATAACTTATTTATGCAAAAGTATTTTTGAAAAGCGAACAAAAAAATCAATTTCAACACACTGTTTCTCCGAAACGAAGCATTTCCGGACACAAGTTTATGGACTTTTTTCTTAAAATTGTCTCAGGAATACGCCACTTGAATATTTTAACGTACTTATGTTAGAAGTTGAGGTTGAACGACTGTCTATATTAATGAAAAAGGGATCTTTATTATGGGTATGCAGTCGTAGGGATGAAGTGAATGTACTCTTTTTTCTGTTCGAGCTTTCGAAACTTTATTGGCTCTTCATCAGGAACTCTACAATGATAAATTGAAATGTGTGAGAATTTATACATTTTCTTTAAAAAAAGTTACTTACGAAAGTGAGGTTAACTTCGAGCAAAACTTGTAAAAATACATGGAAAACATACTTATGATACACATACAACTATTGTACAATGTATAAATAAAAATTGATGTGAAAAACACTTATGGATTGTACATTATAGAAAAGAGATTCATTTGACACAATGTTGACAAAGTCGAGTGAAATTTATGTCTAATGAAAATAATGATTGATATGAGGAATTGAAGTATTAACCATCTTTGAAAGGTAGTGTTGCCAATTTCATGATTTGGGAAAAATAGTCATGAATTAGGGTGACAATTCGAAAAAATTATTGTATAAGAGATTGTGAAAAATGGTTAATAGTATTATCCAAATGTGGAGGGAGACTCAATAAGTAGGAATGAATGATACTAAGGTTATCAATATCAGTTTTGGCATTCATTGAATTTGGTTCTTTGTATATGTAAGACATTTCCAAAAAAGTCTTTTTTTTTCAATTGGATTCATGATCCAATATGTTGACATTATCATCATTTGGTTTGTAATCTCTTTCTGAGGTATGTTGTGCTGGGGTGCAACTTTTTTTAAGGTTCTCAATATCACTTTTATGCGAGAGAATTCTATCTTCAAGTTTTCTTTTAGTTTGTCCGATATATTTTTTATTACATTGAGAACGAGGAATGATGTGGTCTTTGTTTTTCAGTTTAGATTTTTTTGTATTGACAGTGAGTTGATTCTTGTAAGTAATTGTAATGGGGGGAAATTTAGAAAAATTTTTTTTGAACTTATGGTTCATAGTGTGAATATAAGGTAACGATTAGTATTTCGGTGATAGATTGTGATTGAAAGGGTTTGTGATAATCGAAGGTTCATCTACTATGGAGGTTCTGCTGAAAATTAATTTATAAACCAAACGATTAGGATAACAACTTCAATGAAAAGATGAGCACGTTTTTTTAAATTTTGATTGCGTAAAGAAGTGTGACTGGTTTTGATGACTCTGTATTTCATGCATAATACGAGGTTGATTTTTTGTTTGTGTTGGTGGTACGATTCGTAGTGAAGCTACTTTCCTGAGGCTCCAGGTTTAGTGTGTGATGAAGAGCCAAGAAAGTCACGGAAGCTCGAATAGAAGAAAGAGTACACTCACTTCATCCCTACGACTGCACACACAAAATAAAGATCTCTTTTTCATTATATATATATATATATATATATATATATATATATATATATATATATATATATATATATATATATATATATATATATATATATATATATATATATATATATATATATATATATATATATATATATATATATATATATATACTGTGATTTCTGAAGTCATGCTCTCTCATGAGCCTTTTTAATTCGATGGGAGTTTTGTTACAGAGACCCATTAACCAATTTCCATGACTTTATCTCCAAAACTAACGGAACCCCCATACAAACTTTCACCCCCTATTTCACCACGCAAGGAGTTGAATTTTTCAAAGGCAAAAAATACCCATTTCTAGAAACCCAACTTCAAAACCTAATGGATGAATTATCGAAAAAATTCGAAAAGAAAAGCCAAATACCAGTTTTCTTAACTCAAGTTCAAAACTACTTCCATGCAAACTTTTATAATTTTCTCCACCCCTTTTTTCACCCCCTCTCAGCATTTTAGGGACGGAATATTAGGGAAACCTTCTTTGGTGTTTGTTATGTCAGAATTTCCGCTTCTTAGGTCCAGCGGTTTGGTCTGGGCCTTGATTCTCAATCAGTCAGTCAGGACATGTGATTTCATAATTATAGATATATAATTTGGTTTTAAGTCAAAGATATATTCTTTGTTTATAATTTTTCACTTTGCCGATGTCCTATAATAGTTTGCTGGTACTATACCGGGTGTCCACGGGAGGTGGCTCGCCCAAATAACTTTTTTGTTTTCGGAGACAATGGAATGAAATTTGAAGAATCTGTTGAATGCATGAAACTGCATATTTTGACACGTCACTCAACTCCATGTAAATTCCGGATTCACCTGGTATATTTTCAGTTTTTTTGTCTCCATATGACATTTAGAAAAAAACCATGTATCATTTGTTACTGTTTGTGACCGTTTTTTCATATACATTTTTATTCTACGTTCAAATAACTAATTTCATTCCTTAGATGTTTGTAAAAATACAACTTTACTGTTTTCGATCAAAATGTTCCAGCTATGTGTCGTTTGATTTTAAAAATTTTATTACTACTTTTTTTTCAAATGGCAACATGGTGGCTCGTCGGGTCAGAGAAAAAAAGCATTTTATCACGAATAATTTGATACCGCACTCTATTAGGTTGTAAGAAAACTTTCGATAAAAAACTGAAGAAAATACCATAACGTTAGAACTTTTCTGAAATGAAGCAGCTGTTGAAAAAGATATAATTATATTGAAACTATATCTTTAGGGTTTCAGATGTTCAAAGTGACCTCCATCTTGTTGCTGACGAAGGCGAACTTTTCTTGTGGTTGCTCTCACGTTTCTCAACTGTCTTGGTGTTATTCTATGAATAGCTGCTCTTACTTTGTGCTCTAATTCATGTCGTATGGCGGGAGGGACATCATTAACCTCGTTTTCAATAGATCCCCATGAAGAAAAAATAGAGACATAAGGTCGGGTGACCTGAAAAGTTTTTTTTAAAAGGAATAAATAAAGGTATACATTGAAAACAAATCTATTTTACCTCGCCGGCCACCTAACTGGACCCATATTTCCAATCCAGTTTTCGTTGTATGTTTCATGCAGATATTCCGTAACTTCCCTCAGGTTGTGTGGTAGAGCACCATCTTGTTGATAAAATAATACAACTCGATTTATCAATGGAACTCCTCAAATTCCTGCGTGAGGAAACTTAGATATCTAGCCCCTGTCAGGACACAGTCGAAAATTATAGGGCCTGAAATCCCAACCCAACAATTGAAACCAAACCGTTCTTGGAAATTTCTCTCCTCCATCAAGTGTAAATTTGCAATGGACCAATATCGCTTATTATTTCTGTTGAAATGTCCCAAATAAGTGAAACGGCTTCCGTCAGTATACAGAATTTTATATGGAAATGTGTCATCCTCCAAATATTTTCCAAAGAATCGATTGCAATACTCAAACTAATAGTAATGAAATGTTTTTTTTTTCTAACTCGACGAGCCACCATGTTGATATTTGAAAAAAAATAGTAATACATTTTTTTAAATCAAACGTCACATAGCTAAAACATTTTAATCGGAAACAGTGAAGTTGTATCTTTACAAACATTTTAGTACTGAAATTAGTTATTTGAACGTATCCATAACCTTCTAGAAAAAAAAAATTATTTCGAAAAAAAAAAACGGTTACAAACAGTATTAAATGATACATGGTTGTATTCTAAATGTCATATGGAGCCAAAAAAACTGAAAATATACCAGGTGTCCCATTTAAAAATCGAAAGTTTATGTCACTTCCGATTAATCCGGAATCTGCATGAAGTTGAGTTACTTGTCAACAAATGCAGTTTTATGCATTCAACAGATACTCCAAATTTCATTCCATTATCTACAGAAAAGTTATAGGGGCGAGCCACCTTCCGTGGACACCCGGTATATTTTGGGAAAACTTGTGGTCATTATTTTCCCAGTTTGCAAAATGTTTGTTATTTCCAGAGAAGACAAATGAATTCTTTCAACATATTGTCGGGTTCAGAATAATTGGCGAAATGGGATTATCAATTTTCATAACAATCTCAAATCACGAAATTTTTTTCGAATATTTAGAATTACCGTTAAATTTTCCATTTGAAATTTCTAGTTCTTCTGTTCTATTTTCTGTTTTGGAATAGATTATTTTAAGGTAGTGGTTGAAAAAAAGGAGGTGATTGATATATTTGTTTCAACATAACGTGAAAAAAATGCAAATGTTTGTTTTTTTCATATATGAACAGGATATGGATTCATCTCATACTTAAATATAAACTTTTTATTTTACATTGTTCAAGATAACTCTTGGGCGATATTCTTGTAATTAGGAAAACATTCTCGATGTAAAATCGAAAATGGAAAATAATACGATGAAAAATAAGGTAATTTCTATAACATATAACAGAAAATAACTTTTTTTCAACAATGTACGTTTTTTATCGAACTATCGTCTGGATAATGTTTGCGGAAAACATTTATATTAATAATAATAATAATCATTGCACGAGTTATATATGGTCAGATAATATAATGCACATTATCATATTGAATATACTTCTCAACGTCGAAGTGGCAGTCTACAATTTCAATCAGCCTCTCACTACTCTATTGTTTCATCGTCTCAGCTAATCAAATCAGTTAGAAATATAGCATATGTCACGTGAACTATTTTTTCACAAAACTTCCAATGAAATGAGCATAATTGAATTACTGTGCAATAGTCTTTCCTCATAGCGAACCTTGTATATACTTATCTTGAGTACCTATTTTATTTTCTTGTCAACAATTATCTCTCGTGTTTTTGTAGTGATTGTCGATAGAAAGTGTCATTTACATACATTTCAAGTTGAACAGTATCAATATGTTTTCCGTAAAGTCTAATTGAGGAATTGAAAGCACAAAAAGTAGAGAAAATATTCCTGTTGACTTACATTGAAGTATAATTATTTGTAGTTTATGTACAAAACAATGGATACCGAACAAACGGAAAACAAAAGTGATAGTGCTGAGAAGAATTGTGAAGAAACAAAATTTCTTGCTTGTGGAACGAAAAAACAGAGTATTGGTATGTGTATCATTCAATCATTTCATAAAATTTTTCCAACATTTCCATGGCAATATTCAAGAAGGATTTGTCGTTGCATTCACAGATATTCGAAGGACCCTACCTGAACATTATGGAGAAGTGATCTATGTAGGATTTGCCTGAATTTCTTACATTATTAAAAGTTATCATTGCACTTGAGTCCAATAACCAATTGTTTCGAAGATAATGGCCAATGATACTGGAAAAAAATATTTCATTGATGTTGGGAAGAGTGTCGTGGTTTTCCACAAATCCTTTTTAAACGATAAAATGGGCTATGATTGGACGAAACCGCACGTCCCAGTATCATTCTTGCCAAATGCACCACTTTCAACACCTCATTCACATGGAACTAACTTCAACACAAAAAACAACCTTAAAAACAAGGAACCCAAAATTTTTTTTTTTAAGGTTATGTTTGTTTTTGTTTCATTTTTTATAGTTGGTCGAAAAAAATTATAAATTAGGTTAGGGTCAGGATCTAGGTTGGGTTGGGCGTGATGTTTTGGAAAAAAAAATATTTTTAAGAAAAACAAGTTTCAAATTTTTTTTAAATTTACAGTGTGACCCATTTAAAATGGAACCACCCCTGTAGAATACGCATTTTTCAGTCAATCTCAAAAATATTTTTTTATAATAGTTTCATTTCCAAGGCCCTCTATGTTTTTTTTCTTCGTCAAAAACGGCAAAAGTTTATTAGGCAATTTTTTTTTCCAAATTTAACTACACCACTGGATTTGTAGTCGTTATGAATTGAAAACAATCGAAATTTCATAAAAAAATATTGGTTGACAACGAAGTTACAACAACTTCTATTTTGGAAACAAAGTATTTGATTTTAATTTTAATTTAGATTGCAGACATACTTGAAATCTGGCAACACTGTCGTTACAAAGTAGAGCACAAGAGAATTTGTACAGCGAAAATCCGAAGTCAATAGCTCATTCAGTTCAACAGTTATAACTTGTGAAAGTATGGTAATGTGAGCGATTTGTGGTGTACTAAATCACAGCCTACTATTGATTTAGTACAATACCTATGCCCAATGTATTAGTTCAGCTTTCCTCAAATTATTGATACCTTCTCTAAAAGCTTGTTTCAGTTGAGTTTTGCAGAATAAAGAAGAAACATTTTTTTGTCCTGCTTTCTGTTTTATTATTGAATAAATGATTTTGATACTTTAAAACTTGATTAGATTCATTTCGTTTTTATTGGCTATTGAAAATGCATAACTTGAAAATGAATTTTTAATTTTTTGTTATTTTCGAATACACTTATAACCTAAACTTAAATAAATGATTTTGAGGGAATATAATTCAAAAATCCAATGGCGTAGTTAGATTTTTATTACAAAATCGCTTCCACCAGAAATCGCTCACATTACCATACTTTCAGGAGTTATAACTGTGGAACGGAATCAGCTATTGACTTCGGATTTCCGTTGTACAAATTCACTAGTGTTCTACTTTGTATCGGCAGTGTTGCCAGATTTTCAATATGCCTATAATCTAAATGAAAATTAATATCAAATACTTTGTTTCCAAAATTAAAGTTGTTGTAACTTGGTTGTTAACCAATATTTTTCTATGAAATTTCCATGGTTTTCATATATACCGACTACAAATCTAGTGGTGTAGTCGAATGTCAAAACAAAAATTGCCTAATAAACTTTTGCCGTTTTTAACGAAGAAAAAAAACCATAGAGTGCCTTGGAAATGAAACTAAAGTTATGAAAATTTGTGTCAGGATACAGTTTTTGACGCTTTTTTTTTTGAGAATGACTGAAAAATGCGTATTTTACAGGGGTGGTTCCATTTTAAATGGGTCACACTGTATTTGGAAGTGATTTGAAAAGTGAATTAGCTGTTATTGTAGTGCATTTGGCAACAATGGAACTGGGACGTGTAGCCTTTTGTCCCATCGTAGTCCACTTTATAGTTTGAATATGTCCTGTGAAAAAACAAAAATGAGACTCTCTATCCAACACCAACGAAATCTTCATTTTCTTGTATCATTGGTCAAAATCTACAGAAGTATTGGTTATAATACTCTTATGCAATGGTAACTTTTGAACAGGAAGACTCCTCCTGAACAATAATAAAATTCAGGCAACTCCCACATTTATTACTTTTCCATAACGTTTGAGCAGGGCCCTTTCACGAAGCTCCGACGTTGACTTTTTTTCTGCAGTATATCAACGATATCGCAACATGTTTTTGGATATCCTATCATCTGACGTTGCAAGAAACATTGCATTCAATTAAATATAGCGTGAGATACACATTCCACAGAAGATTGTTGACAGTGACAGTGAAAAACCTGAACAAATCAAAACATTTCCGAATGACTAATGGAACACTCAGTACTCACTTACTAATTCATTACTGTAATCCCCCAAATAATATAATTCCATGACACATTCTATTCTCTCCAAGAGATAAATGAAATGAATAATAAAAAACCTTTTTAAAGACACGTTTTTATCCAATTGCGCTAAAAATTAAATAATAATTGCTTTGGATGTGTGTCGTAGATTATTCCGTGAGTTATAGATTCAAGAGCTAGTCGCGCCAAGTTTTCAGCTCGAATACAAAAGCGACAAGCTAGAGAATCTGTAGCTCATGAAATAACATACGTCACATATCCAAAGCAATTATATTTCATTGTTTGCCCCTTTTATTAAAAGCTTGTTTTAAAAAAGGTTTTTCTCAAACATTTTGTTTTTGATTTTTATTAAGTACGCCTATGCATTTTTGTTCAAGCATCGGTATTATGGGGTCTTTTTTCTGTAAGTTTTGAGCTATCCAGTTCTTCAATGAAGCGACCATCTGAAGATTGACTCGTCCGCCGTCCTGGAGCTGCCATCTTAATTTTTTTTTTCAAAAAATCAATAATCTCCGACTAAATTCATAATCACCGACCCCAAAAACTCCGACATACCACTTTTGAATAGAAACTGTCGATAATCACAACATTCGTCTACCACTTCGGAGACTCCCTCTAGAATTTATGGATTATGACAATAAATTCAAATCTCCGACCCCAAAAACTCCGACATACCACTTTTGAATAGAAACTGTCCATAATCACAAAATTCGTCGACCACTTCGGAGACCCCTCTAGATATTTTATGAATTTCGACATAAATTCATAATCTCCGACCCAAAAACCCACATACCAATTTTGAATGAAATCGCCATAATCACAGATATCGTCGCCATCTTGGAGACCGCCATTTCTATTTTATGAATTTTGACAAAAATTCATAAATCCCCGACCCTAAAATACCCCACATACCAATTTTGAATCAAATCGGCCATGAACACAAATCTCGTCCGCCATCTTGGAGCCGCCATTTATTTTTTCCTCCAACAAAAATTCCGTATTGCAACGTTTTCTCCAGAACTATGATCACCTGCCAAATTTCATGTTACTCGGACAACTAGAAGTGGGTAAAATTTAACTTGTAAGAATGTGGTATGGCTAACTCTTTTCTCGACAAGGTGGAACACTCTTTGAAGTATTGATTGAATTTATATCAGAAGTCATTGAATCCTTCTTGGGAGCTCAGGCAAGTTTATTTATATATTTATTTTTGAGACAAATATCCATGGTGGTAGTTGCAAAATAACATCTGAAATCACTTCAATTTAGTAACTATTAGACCAATCACTATAATGAATCCATTGATGGCAATTAGTATCAAAATATCAACAGTAAATTAGCAGGGCTATCCAGAAGTGTCCAAAAATATTTTTTTTTCAGTATTGAGTGAGGTAAGATTCTAGCTGTTCTCTCGACCACCCCAATTCGAAAAAAAAAACATTCTACGGAGGACCTTCTTGATGGATCCATAAAACATTCTGAAAGGAAGCTCATGATGATATTGAAATAAATATGATTTTCAGAAAATTCCAAAGAACTCATAATTGTTCAATTTCTCTAATTTTTTTTTCTAGGTCCAAAATTCGGCAGGAGACACGAACAGATGTTGATTTTTTTTGGTCTCACCTTCCTTTCCTTCTGTGTGAAAGTAAGCATCAATATGGCTATAGTTGCTATGACGGACCTATCAGCAAACGCTACCAGTGGCATACCAGTAGGTACCCCAATTTTTATTGATAAACAGTTGTTTGAATTGAGAGAAAATTCCTAAAATATTTGTTTCTTTCGGAGAAATAAAAAACTGCCGACTGGCAGACTGGCGGATCAACTTGAAAGGTTTTTGCAGCATCTACTATCTCCAAACCATCTCTAATTTGGTTAAGTTTTCGTATACATTAGAAAGATTAGATGTTTTCGATAGTTGAGATAAGACAAGAGAATGAGATTAGGAAGAACATCTGAACAAAATTATACTGGGAGGGAGATCATTATGAAAATAGGACCATTTTATGAGTTGACAAGAACACAATGAGAACATCATGATGAAGGAAAATATTATTGGTGAAGCCTTTTGTCCAAGATCCCAGAGACCCCAGACCTATGGCAGTTCAGCCAATCTGAAATTTTGAGGAATAAATAGTATAATACCTAGTTAAGAACCATGCGTACTTGCTAGCTTGAAAGCCGAGCTCCTTCATAGGTAACAGGTACAAAAGCTATCTAAAAACCTATATATATATATATGATATATACAGTATCTTGAACCATCAATTGTATAGGAGTGGAGTTTTCTTGGTTACTTGGTTCGTGGTAGGAGTAAACAAATAAAACTAGTACATTTTCATCTTGTATTCAAGGGATGTGACGTTTCGCTTGAGAATTCTAAGCTTCATCTGACATATTTTTATATAAAACTGTAATGTAGAAAATATGGAGCAAGTTTGAGTTCCAATTTCTTGAATGGTTTTTTTGGGTTCTTACCTACAAACACAATTTCGGTTAGCATTTTAGGGAGCCACTTGGGACAAAAAATTCTTTTTTTCTCGTCATTTCGAGAAGGGTTAGGTGTGATTTTTCATGAGTGGTTGGAAGTAGAAGCACAATCATTTTGGTTTTTGTATGTACAATGTTGTTATGATATTCTGTCGCAGACGAAGGTTCTGGTATATTTTTTTGGTTAGTCTTAGGATAAATTGACTTTTTCAGATGACATTTGACACTATTTATCAGATATTTTCATGTTCTTTGGTTTTGCTGTGTATTCGTGCTGCTCTCTATTTTCATGATTTCAAACTAACAATATGGTGGAAATTATGATTTTTGTTTTCTTTACGACGAATGGTATGAGGTTAAGGTATCAGTGTTATTCGAGTCTGTGTGAGGGGTACAAAAGGGGGAACTTGTGGGGTGACGACTTTAAATGATTTTGTGATATAAATTACTTAGGTTTTTTATATCTGTTTTGTCATTCAGCGTATTTTAATTAAGTTCAATGTGTATCATTTCGAAAAATTATCTTTTTTGGTATTTTTTTCTGTGGCTAAAATATTTTAGTCCGGTCAATTTAGACATTCGAAGTTACATAAAGTCCCAACATGCTGAATTTCTGTGAAGTTGTTCAAAACATAATTACAAACAATGTCTAGAAGTTCCCCATCATTCCCCTGTGAGGAAAAAAATTTAATTCAAGGTCAAAGGTCAAAAAAATGAGTTTTTCGCGATTTTCAGCAAAACGGTAAGTTTTATCATAAAAGTACTTCAGACAAAAATTGTAGATTATAAAATTATCCTATAAAAAAAGTATCTATACTTTTTTTCTTACGAGCCACCGTTTCTGAGATATAACGATTCTAAAAGTTATAAAAGTTGTTATCGCCATAATATGCACACGTTTCCACGCCACCTATGAGGTAGTGTACTTAGCGCGTTTTTGTTAACGTGGTTTCCCCAGTAGGCCTACTCCACGGGTCAGTTGTGATCCTGTTTAATGTAAAACTATTGCAAAACGGAAATTTTCAAAGATTGGGAAAGATAAAGCGATGTAAAATGAAAAAAGTGTTGAAGTTTATTCGTCTTATTCGTAAGTTTCAAATTCTTGTTCTTCTTCTTGATCTTCTTCTTGTTCTTCTTCTCCTGCTTCTTCTTCATCTTCATTTTGGATGCAAGTAAATTGCGTCAATAGCGATGTATCGCATGATACTTCGTCGGAGTCAAACGAATCCTCCATTGTTTGTGATTCAATATTAGAGCACGACCAGCCTTGACAATTTGTGCATGCCAAAGAACAAGACAGACCGACTTTTTTGCAACCACATTTAGCACTGCATCCCTTTTTGCAGTTGCAAAAAATAGTGTTCAGCAGTTTTTCCGGCGCAGGTGGAAGTAAAGTTTGAACTGGCTCTAATATATTGTTGACCAACTTCCAACCCCAGTCTGTAGGGTCTAGCTGATAACCAAGCCACACTTGAACTTGGTAATATACTCGAAGAAGATGTTGGTGAGCAGCAACTGAGGTTGGAGGAAGACAAGCTAATTGAACTTGTTTTTTATTTTTAGTATTTTTAACGAAACATGCATATCGATGTTTATCGAAACAGGTAGTTTTTTTAGGAGCGTGTCATTGCCGTCTAGCGTATTTACATTAATATCAGCATTATCTGCAACGTATTGAATAAGAGTGCCACTTTCTGGTGGTAGGACATGAGGAGGACGATGGAAAACTGCTGCTGCCTCGTACATTATTGTATCATTATAAGATGCACATAAACCAAAAGCCGAAAAGATTTGTATAAGACGTTTAGACCCGAACCTTCGATAAAAAAAACTGCGAGGCCTAATTGTAATTTAGATTTAAAAGACCTTGGTCGAACAGCAGTCATGATACAATGGCAAATATTTGTGCATATTAATTTAAATGATCTAAATTTGATCGTTTATTTTTTAAAATCACTCGTTCCACAAGATATGTCAATGATTCTGATTTCATTATTTAAATCTTCAAACATGCGACTTGGTGGAGGGTAGTTAGAATTATCAAATACTGCGGTTTGAATATCTTCGCGAATAATAGCTGCAGCTGCGTCTAGGACTCTCAATCGTTCTTCTGTTTTATTCATTTTTTTTTCGTACCAGGCTTGATTCAAAATATCATGATGATTATCCACTAAGCATATGAATGTTGATGTTCCTGATTTCAGTGATAATAAGTTTATCACCATACTTTATTTTTAGTCGTAGCTTAATCGTTCTGTTATCTAGAGTCGTAGTTTTGCAAACCTTCTGTAATTCGTTCAAAGTGAACTGACAGTCATCGCTATTTTCAATGTAAGTAAATATTTTCTCCATTGCCAAATTCGTTGCTTCGTCTTTAGGACGACCCATTTTAGCTCCAGTGGAAGGTTTTAAAAAATTAGCATAGCAATCTCGATGATACTTAGCTTCAGCAGCAACTAAATCATATTCAAATTCGACTCGAGCAAGAACAGCTTTTCTAAAGCATCGTCACGAGCCCGAGCTGTTTCCAGAATTGAATCTTTAAATTGAAGTGTACTTACTTGGTTGATTCGACGCCGAAAATCTGAGGATTTTTTTTTCACTTTTCTTCATTTAATTTCTCGCCACAAAATAAGCACAGTTCTTAAAAACAAAAGCTGATTCACTGATACGTGATCTAGTACGAGGAGGACTTGCTGGGATGTACTGGCTTCTTGTTCTTCACGTTGTCTTTATTAGCTGCAGCAATAGAAGACTTTCGAGTATAATTTTACGGCAATTTTCATGTATTGTCACAGATTTCTGATTTTTGAGATATTCCGAAAAATCATCAGCTCTTTCGATACTTGCATTAATTAATGTCTTCATACCACGTTCAACAGTAACAACTTCACTTCAGTTAAAAGTTTACACAAATAAAACAATATTCAGACATTTTCAATATAAAACTCAAACAGCACAATATAGGTTAGAATAAACACGTGTTTTCACTACAGAGTGACGCTCAAGACTAACGGTATTCCATTTATTATAGCAGGTAAAGACCCTAGCCACGTACACAATGAAACAAGAGACAGATCTCTCGAAGTTACACTGGCTTAAAGATTAAGGGACTGGGTTTCTTTTTACCTGATATTCTTGTAGTTAAAACTTATGTATATTTTATATTGTAAGTATAAGTTACAATGACCGATAGAAAAATATTTGAACATTTAATATATATATATATATATTATATAAAATTTTACAACTCTAGATGTATATACGTGGCGTACTCATGCATATTATGACGATAACAACTTTTATAACTTTTAGAATCGTTATATCTCAGAAACGGTGGCTCGTAAGAAAAAAAGTATTGATATTTTTTAAATAGATAATTTTATGATCTACAATTTTTGTCTGAGGTACTTTCATGATAAAACTCACCGTTTTGCTGAAAATCGCGAAAAACTCATTTTTTTGACTTTTGACCTTGAATTAAATTTTTTCCTTTACAGGGGAATGATGGGGAACTTCTAGACATTGTTTGTAATTATGTTTTGAACAACTTCACTAAAATTCAGCTTGTTGGGACTTTATGTAACTTCACTCTCATTTTTTGGTCTAAATTGACCGGACTATTTGTTTTATTTCAGTTGAATTCATGGTTTGTTGATTTTGTGTGTTTGTTCAAGGCTGTTGCTGCATTTTACTGTATTTATGTCCATTTATTCTGTTTTCCAGGACTTGGGATGTTTCACCGATGTATACTTTGTTACAGTTTTCTTCGTTACATATAATGTGGTATACATTATGCGTTTCCTTATTTTTTGGAATATCTGTTTTTAATTTAGAGAAGCTAGTTTTGTTCAGTGTGTTATACCCTTTGTGGCCGATTTGTGAGTTGTACGGTTTTGTGGTTTTGGATAATTTTCTAGAGAGCCCTTTTATATATGGTAGGCCAATGTGGATATTTTTGGGGGAGCTTGACGTTGTGTTATTTTTTTGTTGGTTATAAAATTTATTTATTCTGTTTTTGAAAATACTGTTTATCCTAGTTTCTGGGTAGTTGTTGTTTCTCAGGGCTTTTCTGGCTTTTTCTATTGCATCTGGTCTGAATTTTGGATCCGATAGGGAGATAGCTCCATCGGCTAGTCCATGAACTTATTTCACTCGATATCGTATCACTATATACTAACATCCCTATAAAATTAGCACATATATCATCACAAAAAACTGGGGCAAAATCCAAGACCACACCACAATACCTCTCACTGAATTCCAAAAAGCAATCGAATATAAACCAATTTTACAAACAAATAGAAGGTTGCGCTATGGGTGCTGCCATCATACCCAAATTAGATTTCATTCTCCCCTTTTACCACAGATATGTAGATGACTGCATCCTATTGATTCGAAATGGAAAAGCAGATTATGTCAAAAATATGTTCGAATCATTACATCCAAAATTAAAATCCGCAATTGAGCATGAGGAAAACAACAGAATCAATTTCTCAGATTTGACCCTACTCCGAACAAACAACACATTGATAACAAGTTGGTATACAAAAGATACTTGGTCGGGCAGATATTTAAACTATGAATCACAAGATCCATTAGACCAAAAAAAATCAGTTGCCATCGGACAAGCCGATCGAGCTATCTCCATCTCAGATCCAAAATTCAGACCAGATGCAATGAAAAAAGCCAAAAAAGCCCTGAGAAACAACAACTACCCAGAAACTATGATAAACAGTATTTTCTAAAATAGAATAAATACATTTTACAACCAACAAAAAAATAACACAACGTGAAAGCTCTTCCAGAAATATCCACATTGGCCTACCATATATAAAAGGGCTCTCTGAAAAATTATTCAAAACCATAAAACCGTACAACTTACAAATCGGCCACGAAACGACCTTCTCTAACTTAAAAACACATATTCCAAAAAATAAGAAAACGCATATTGTATACCAAATTCCATGTAATGAAGAAAACTGTAACAAAGTATACATCGGTCAAACATTCCAACTCCTGGAAAACAGAATAAATGTACATAAATATACGAAAAATGCAGCAACAGCCTCGAACAAATACAAAAAATCAACAAACCATGAATTCAACTACAATGAAACTAAAATTTCAGCCACAGAAAAAAACACCAAAAAAAGATAATTCTTGGAAATGATACATATTAAACTTAATCAGAATACCCTGAATGATGAAACAGTTTTAAAAAACCTTAGTTATTTATATCACAAAATCATTTAAAGTCGTCATCCCACAAGTACCCCCTTTTTTCCCCCCTACACAGACTTGAATAACACTAATACCTTAACCTCATACCATTCGTCGAAAAGAACACGATAACCATAATTTTCACTATCTTGTTAGTGTAAAATCATGACAATAGAGAGCAGCACCAATACACAGCAAAACCAAAGAAGATGAAAATCCCTGATAAATAGTGTCAAATGTCATCTGAAGAAGTCAATTTATCCTAACCACTAACCAACAAAATATACCAGAACCTTCGTCTGCGACAGAATATCATGACAACATTGTATATACAAAAACCAAAATAATTGTGCTTCTACTTTCAACCACTTATAAAAAATTACACCTAACCCTTTTCGAAATGGAGAGAAAAACAGAATTTTGTGTCCTAAGTGGCTCCCTAAAATGCTTACCGAAATTGTGTTTGTGAGTAAGAACCCAAAAAACCATTCAAGAATTCGGAACTCTAACTAGCCCCATATTTTCTACATTACAGTTTTATATGAAAAAAATTCAGATGAACCTTAGAATTCTCAAGCGAAACGTCACATCCCTTGAATACAAGATGAAAATGTACTAGTTTTATTTGTTTTACTCCTACCACGAACCAAATACCCAAGAAAACTCCAGTCCTTTATATATATATATATATATATATATATATATATATATATATATATATATATATATATATAAATATATATATATATATATATATATATTTTGAAGAAGGGTAGTCTCGTGACTGACTAGTTGAAATAACTATGATTTGAATAAACTTTGTAGAAAGGATATTCCTTGAGGTTGCAGTCAAATTTACAGGCCAGTGAAAAGAAAAACTCTTTCTTATTTTGTCAAGCTCGAAAATGTTTATTTCCATCATCAAGACAGCTGTAAAGAAAAACACAATTGGAAATGCAATTTTAACAAATTTATAGGAAATTACAGGTGAGGTTAATGGACAGCGATCTAATCCATTTTGTGATTGAGGAAATTCTCAAAATCATATCATATGACAACTACTATAATATATATGAAAATTGAACAATTGTTAAGCATATTGTTTAGGAAACTATTTAACAATTTAAAATTGACAGAATTCCACTGGTTATAGCATGACTGAAATGGAAATGGTGGATGACAGGAAATGCATGAAGAGTGTCAGTGTCATATGTCAAAGTCAAAATATCATGGGAGAAACATGTGTTTGTCCACAAACAAAAAAATAGTACAATCTATATGACAAAATATTAAATGAGAGAAAATCAAAATAAGCAGTTTTTATATTTCAAGACTCAGTTAGAATCGTTTCAACAAGATGTAATAATATCTAGGTTGGAAATATCAGATCGCTTATTATGCTAGTATGTTCATTTTACGTGAATCATTTCAGGAAATTCTTTGTAGTAGTTATTCTCACTGCTAAAATGGAAGGGTTGTTGAAATTACTAAAATGATTAGAATTTATATTATGCTCAGCTAATGCACAACTGGTTTTTTTATTTCACAATCACTCTTATGAGATGCTATGCGGCCTGTTGAATTCCTTCTTGTCTGACCGATATATATTTTATCACAGTTAAGGCAAGGAATACTATAAATGACATTCGATTCTTCATAGATTGTTAAAGGGGGTTCAGTTCTAGTGTAAAGGCTAAAAGTAGTAAATAGTTAAACTATTGCTAGCCTTTACACTAGAACTAAAGCCCCTTTAACAATCTATGAAAAATCAAATGTCATTTATAGTATTCCTTGCCTTAACTGTGATAAAATATATATATATCGGTCAGACTAGTAGGAATTTAACAGGCCGCACAGCATCTCATGAGAGTGATTGTAAAATAAAAAAAAACAGTTGTGCATTAGCTGAACATAATTTAAATTCTAATCATTTTAGTAATTTCAACAACCCTTCCATTTTAGCAGTAGAGAATAACTACCACAGAAGGAATTTCCTGGAAATGGTTTACATACAAAATGAACCTGATCTCATGAATGAACGATCTGATATTTCCAACCTTAGTGTTATTTACAATTACTTGTTGAAACTTGATTCTAACTGAAGTTTTAAAATATAAAACGCTAGTATTTCTTGATTTTTCTATTATTAATTTTGTCATATAGATTGGTACTATTCCTTTGTTTGAGGACAAAACATGTTTCTTCCATGACATTTTGACTTTGACATATGACACTTGACACTTCCTGTCATGCATTTCCTGTCATCCACCATTTCCATTTTCAGTCATGCTTTAACCATGTGGTAATTGTCCTGTCAAATTTTAAATTGTTTAAATTAAGTTTCCTAAACAATATGTGCTTTCACAATTGTTTAATTTTCATATATATTACTAGTAGTGTGTCATAGTGATATGATTTTGAAAATTTCCTCAATCACAAAATGGTGATTAGATCGCTGTCTTCACTTAACCTCACCTCAGTAAGTTCTATAAATTTGTTTAAAATTGCATTTCACAATTGTGTTTTCCTTTTCTCACAGCTGTCTTGATAATAAAAATAAACATTTTCGAAAGCTTGACAAAATAAGAAAGAGTTTTTCTGTTTCCACTGGCCATTAAATTTTACTGCAACCTCAAGGAATATCCTTTCTACAAAGTTTATTTCAAATTCATAGTTATTGATATATATATATATATATATCAATATATATATATATATATATATATATATATATATATATATATATATATATATATATATATATATATATATATATTCAAGCTGTATGGGGTCGGCTTTAGAATAGCCCCATGGTAAATCCTGCCTGTCGTAAGAGGCGACTAAAAGGATAACCGTAGGTGGAAGATGGTCTTATCGCACGGTGAAATACCACCATATCGACTTTGTGTGCTGTGAAATGGATCATTCCATGTTTCAGTGTTCGGTCGATACTTTCCGGTCTCCCTCTTTCCTTTTCCCCAATTCCTCCTTTATTTTCAGGTGCATCCTAATAGTAATAATGATGAAGTCTCCTAGAGTAAAACACTCCGGAAGCAAAATACCTCTCCATTCGGATTTCCGGGCGAGAGGAACTCGAGGGGACTCAACATTAAAGATTGATTTTTGCAACATCCGCGGACTCAACAAGAACATCAATGACGTCCACCATCACCTACAGACGAAAAAACCGGATATTCTGGCTCTAACAGAAACACAAGTAAACTCGTCCACCAACAAGGTCCATATGCTTTGTCCTGGTTACGAACTCCATTCTCGATTCAGGTTCAAAGGTGGAGTCTGCCTTTACGCTAAGGCTAACCTTTCATGCCAGCGTGAAGAGAGTTTGGAACCGAAAGACTTTGATGTGATGTGGTTCAAGCTATCTGATACCAAACTGACTAAGTTTCTCTGCTGCCCTCACCTATCACCTGATGAACCTTCATATAACGAACTCTTTGAGTTTTTATCACTCAAACTGGACTACATTCAGGAGAACCATCCAACCGCTGAAACCATATTCATGGGAGACTTTATTAATGTACATAACGCTGCCTGGCTCAAATTCTCTAACAAAACAGATGATGCGGGTCGTCAAGCCGAGGCCTTCGCATTCACTTATGGTCTAGAACAACTGGTCGAGCTACCAACCCGCATCCCTGATGTCAACAGCCAGTCTGCCAATACACTAGATCTTTTCCTCACCACCAATCCTGACCCGTATAGAATAGAAGTTTGTGCCCCACTTGGAAACTCTGATCACACCCTCATCTCCACAACATGATTTTTTCATTTACCATCGAGCTGCACAATACCACCCCGTCTCATGTGGCATTACAATTCGGCCGACTGGGAAGGTCTTCGTATGTTTTTCTCAGCGTTTCCATGGAAGAGAGTTTGTTTCTCTTCAGTAGATCCAACACGATGTGCTGAGACAATTTCTGAAATCATCATGTTGGGAATGCAAACCTACATACCGAATACCGAAAGAAGAACATCATCCGATAAGACCTGGTTTAACAGAAACTGCTCTAGAGCTGTGGCTCCAAACAGGCAGCATACCATCGATGGCTAAAAAATCCGGGCCCTGAGACCAGAGCAGCATATGTCGAGGCTAGAGGCATATGCAAAGAGACAATAGAATGCTCAAAAGATGCCCACAATGCCAAAATAAGATCAAAACTTGCTGAATGTCCTAACGGATCCCGTTCATTCTGGTCTTTCGCCAAAGCTGTGTGAAGAAACTTCACTTCCAGCTCATTTCCTCCTCTAACCAAAGAAGATGGAACACTAGCAACGACTGCCCAGGAAAAAGCCAATATCTTTGCGCACCTATTTGCTGGAAATTCCACTCTGGATTCATCGGGAAAACAACCCCCGAACATTACACCTATTGACAGTCACATGCCCGAGATCACCTTCCGCCAACGTACTATCAGAAAGATTTTGCTGGGTCTCAACACCAACAAAGCCTGTGGATCTGACGGAATCCCGCCTATTGTTCTCAAGAAATGTGCCCCCAAACTAACACCTGTTCTTTGCAAGTTGTTCAACCACTCTTACAATTTGGGGGTATTTCCGTCCAATTGGAAAATTGCAAGAGTATAGCCAGTCCCTGAAAAAGGCAAAAAGGCCCTACCTAGCAACTACAGACCTATCGCACTGCTATCTATTATTTCAAAGGTTATGGAAAAAGCTATCAACATCGAGCTCATGAAATATCTGGAAGACTCAGGAATTGTCAACGATAGGCAATATGCCTTCCGGCATCAGAGATCAACTGGTGACCTGCTCGCTTACGTCTCACATATATGGCAGCTATCTATTGAATAGTATGGAGAAACTTCAGCTGTGGCATTAGATATCTCCAAGGCGTTCGATCGAGTTTGGCACCAGGGACTCCTCGCCAAGCTTCCGTCTTATGGCTTGCCCCCTCAGCTGTGTTCTCTGCTTGCTAGTTTCCTCTCAAACAGGTCTCTCCATGTAGTGGTCGATGGAGTTTCATCTGACACCCTACTCATAAATGCTGGTGTTCCGCAAGGATCTATTCTCGCACCAACACTATTTCTACTTCACATCAACGACCTGTTGAAAGCAACTTCATGTCCAGTACACAGCTTTGCCGATGATAGTACCCTCCATACCACTTTCTCTTCCAGGGCCCCTATATCAGCCCGTGAAACCAGAAATGAACGAGGAAGAAATGTTAATAATATAAATATGGACTTAGCAACAATTCTCGAGTGGGGATCTAATAACTTGGTAGAATTCAATGCAAACAAAACACAAGCATGTCTTTTCTCTAAAAAAGCCGATCTCACTGTGCCTAACATAATTTTGTCAGGAGTAACCATACCACTGAAGTCATCCATATCAATGCTTGGTATTACTATCAGCAATAACCTTTTCTGGGAAAATCACGTGAGGTCCATTGCCAAAAGGGCATCATAAAAACTTGGTTTTTTGTTTCGTGCCAAGAGCTATTTCACCCCCACTCAGCTGCTTATGATCTATAAGGCACAGATCCGACCTGTCCTGGAATACTGTTCCCATATTTGGAGCGCGCCACCTAAACATATCCTGAGGCTATTGGATTCTGTCCAAAAAAGAGCAATTCGTCTCGTCGGTGATGCCTTGCTTACAAACTCGCTCACTTGTCTGGAACACCGTAGAAAAGTTGTCGATTTGTCTCTTTTTTATAGATATTTTCATGGGCGATGCTCTTCTGAAATATCAACAATCGTTCCTGCTTTGGCAGTCTCTTTGAAACTAACCCGTCAAGTTCAGTCATCACATCCCTTCGTGGTCACTTTGGAGACCTGCAGAACATCACTTCCCAAAGACTCGTTCATCCAACGAACAGCGAGGCTTTGGAACTCATTGCCTAGGGAGGTGTTCCCCGAGGCATACAACCTCCAGAAATTTAAGAAGAACACCAACTCCTACCTTTTTTCCCTTGGTTCCCACGATGTTCTCTGAACATTACAGGATATCCCTTTTCGTGGGAACCAGAACATAAAATATATATATATATATATATATATATAGAGGAAAGGGTAGTCTCGTGACTGGACTAGTTGAAAATAACTAACTGATAAATAACAGTTTTTCTGAATATTCTACCGTTTTTCTGGAACCTTGTATAATATTAATCGATACCTGTTTGAAATAAACATGTTTCCAAAAATTACAAGCAAGTGGCATAATTTTGAAATTTTAGAAATGAAAATTTACGAATGTATTTTGATCACAAGTAGATAACACAATATTAAAAGTTCGAACATTCTGTATATGAAAGTGGATCTGAACACAACAGCCAATGAGATGCCAGGAGAGATCTTGATGCAAAAATAGGAAATTTGAAAATATGAAAAGCAGAAACTTCAAAAGAATGATTTTTACATATATTATATATAGTTTATAAAGTAGTTAGAGATTTTCAATAAATAAAAACTGTCAAAGAAGTGAAAATAATTAATAGTGCTACGAAAGTTGCGTGAAAATCGAAAATTTGAGGACGAAAAACAAAATGTGTTGGTATCAAGGGAGAAGAATCAACAAGCTAAGGAGATTGTAAAAAAAAAATTTTTGGAAGAACCCATGAACATCCTGAAAAATCATCAATTTATATGAGAAAAAACACCTATTTTGTCAAGACAAGATGGGAAATGGTATAAAGAACCATAGCAGATGAAAAAATCTCAGATGCAAAGTTAAACTTACCTTTTTCATTGGAAATTTACCAAAACGAGGGGAAGTCACAACCGACAAAAGGATCAGCAGTTTCCAGGAACCAGAGAAAATCCGAAAGATTGACGTCCCAAGGTATATTTTGCAAACCATAAAAGTCACCACAGTGCAAGTAAAAACAAAACTTTTTGAGACTTTTGATAGAACTTTTCACGAATTACCATAAAGAACACATAACCTACAAACTAGATTAAATTTCACTTTTTATCCCATCATTTCACATTTGCTGTATATATACTTGCTATGAAGCACTTATTAGGTTATTTATCGCAGACTCGGTAGAACTAAGTCTGCATTATTTTCAATATTTGATCAACAATGAATTGCTAATTTCTGAAAATGACATCAAGATGGCTCCACAGTAGAACTGACTTCTGAGATTCCATAGGCGTACCGATTGAGTCAGCTGAGGGGAATGAAATGAGGTTAAAGAAAGGAGGTGAAGTACATAGCCGGAGATATTTATATGGGTATTCATTTGTCAATACATATTGAATAAATCTTCAAAAAGGGAATTAGTTTGAAGACTTCGAAAGTAGCAAAACAATAGTGAAACAAGAGAAAAACAAAAAAATACAGTTTCTCTGAAGATTCTACCGTTGTTCTAAAACCTCGTATGATTTTAATTGATTCCTATGTTTGAAATAAACATGTTTCCAAAAATTACAAGTAATTGGCATAATTTTGAAATTTTAGAAATCAAAATTCACGAATATATTTTGATCACAAGCAAATAACAAAATATTAAGAGTTCGAACATTCTGTATATGAGAGTGGATCTGAACACAACAGCCAATGAGATGCCAGGAGAGATCTTGATGCAAAATTAGGAAATTTGAAAATATGAAAAGCAGAAACGTCAAAAAAATTATTTTAACATGTATTGTATATAGTTTATGTTAGAGATGTTTAATAAATAAAAACTGTCAAAGAAGTGAAGATGATGAAAAGTGCTACAAAAGTTGCGTGAAAATCGGAAATTCGAGAAAGAAAAACAAAATGGGTTGGTATCACGGGAGAAGAATCAACAAGCTAAGGAGATTGTAAAAAAATATTTTTGGAAGAACTTATGATAAATTAACATCCTGAAAAATCATCAATTTATATAAGAAATACAGCTATTTTGTCAAGACAAGATGAGAAATGTAATAAAGAACCATGGCAGATAAAAAAATCTCAGATGCAAAGTTAAACTTGACTTTTTCATTGGAAATTTACCAAATTTACCAATCGACAAAAGGATCAGCAGTTTCCAGAAACCAGAGAAAATCCGAAACATTGTCCGCCAATTATAGGCTATGATTCGTCACATTTAATCAAATATGGCGCCCTCTAGAGGACATAAAGTCATGAACTCAATTTATTTTTGATGGTTGGTATTGTAACGAACCTAGGCCGGACCTGTCGCCTCACGCGTTGCCATCGACAACGATGAAGTCATCCCCGGAGATATTCGAGAACAATCCAGTCACGCCGCGGCAGATAACAACGGTCGATATTGGAAATAACTGGAACATGCTGGGCACCAACCGCCAGAATTGGAAACATCGAGAATGCTGTATCGGAGATAAATAGACAGCCCTCAAGAGGGAGTGGAGAGTCTGAACGAGCCCATACGATCGAGCTATACAGTGGCGTAGTAATATAAATTAAGTTGTAGATTAAGTGTGAAATAAATCAGTAAAATCAAGTTAAGTTTATTTACGTTACAATTGGTGTCGGAAGCGAGATTTTGAAAATAAACAAGTGATCGTGGAGTGGATAGTCAGAAAAATAAATTGATAGACCTTTTTGTACGCCCAAAATAGACAGTGGCCCGGTTTTCGCGAAGTGGACAATTGTGCGTGGGAATATAAACTGATACACTGTTCGCGTGAAACAGACAATAGACTGGTGGCCCGTGGAAAAGAATTCGCGAAGTGATTTTTCAACAAACTGATTAGCTTTTCGTGTGAAACAGACTGATACCTCGTCAAAGACAAAATGTGTTCAAGAAAAGTGCGCCTTGCGGATTTGAAGGTAGCGGAATTGAAACAGGATTGGAGGAAAGTCGCGAAGTGATTTTTCAACAAACTGATTAGCTTTTCGTGTGAAAAAGCAAGTACTCCAGGAAAGACTTGCAGAAGGACTTATACAAGAAGGTGAGGACCCCGAAACATTTTTATTCGAAGTTCCCGGAGGTGATTTAAGTTTGGTAATGGATAAACTCGAAGAAACTACTAAATCCGTGAAAGAAGAACTGCAACAAAATTCGAGGACTTTGGAAGGGAAGCTTGAAAAAAATTCTAGAAATCTGGAAGAGAAGCTTGAAGAAAATTCTAGAAATCTGGAATAGAAGCTTCAAGAAAATTCTAGAAATCTGGAAGAGAAGCTTCTAGAAAATTCAAGAAGCCTGGAAGAAAATGCAAGAAGCCTGGAAGAGAAGTTCCTGGAAAACACGGAAGGCCTAAAAAAAGAATTGTGTGGTGTGGCTAATTTTCTAGAAGAAAGAATGGGAACCGTTGAGACAGAGATAGATGGAATTAGGGAGCAAATGAACACGGAGGTAGATAAAATAAAGGAAACGATCAGTAAGCTGGAAAAACGAATTGATAGTGCGCCCTCCACAGAGATGGTTAACGAAAATGCAATGCTGGACTTGAGTTTGAACTTGGATAAAGTTCAAGGGGGTATGAAAGATGTCAAGGTCATTTCAGAAATAGGGGAGCTTTCCATGAAGCCGCCTCAGTTCGACGGAAAAACTCCATGGGCAAATTACCGCCGGCAGTTTGAAGCAGCGGCCAAAGCAAACGGATGGAATGCAGGGGAAAGAGCTGTAGCACTAACACTTGCATTACGTGGAGAAGCGACGAATATTCTACAAACTCTCACCGCCCAAGAACAGGACGACTATGATCAGCTGATTAAACATCTAGAATTACGATATGGTCAGGCCCATTTGGAACACGTATACCACTCCCAGCTGAAAAATCGCTGTCAGAAATCGGGCGAATCCTTACAAGAATTTGAAACTGACATTTCACGCTTGGTTTGCCTCGCATATCCAGCCATACCGGAAAATGTAATGGAGCGATTAGCGGTTCAGGCATTCTTGGATGGACTCCGCGACCAAGAAACCAGACAAGCGTTGATATTAGCTCGTCCAATACATCTCGTAGACGCACTGGCACGCGCTTTGGAATTCGAAGCAGCGAAACAATGCTGCGAAAGCCAAAATAAAGTTCGAACGATTGAGGAAGACTCACAGGAGCCTGCTAACTTGGAAGCTGCCATAAGAAAAGTGATTAAGGAAGTGTTGCCTGAGAAAAAACAGATAAGATGCTGGAATTGTGGCGAAATTGGACATGTGCGTAGCAAATGTCCAACATTCATCGACTCCGATGCAGGAAAACTAAAGAAGTTCGACGAGAAGGGGCAATCGTCGGCATGTGTCCGGCAAGCCCCGGTTAACAACGCATATGTCGCTATCCTTCAACGACAGAACGAAGGTGTCTTCGTAGATGGTCTCATCAATAACGAGCCTTGCACCATGCTGCTAGATACAGGTGCAACTAGGACAATTCTCGGGCCTTCCTTTGCCAGAACACAGGAACGGATTGAACCGACAACTTGGAAGCTACGCACAGCAACAGGGGAGCCAGCTACTGTATATGGCGAGCTACCGATTGAAATAATTTTGGGCAGCACTAAAGTGAAACATCAGGCACTTAGCGGACATCGAGACGATGCAATCTTCGGAATGGACATCATGAATTCCAGAGGGTTTGTTGGATTTCAAAGACGGCATCCTACGTGTCAACGAGAAGAGCTGGTGCTTCATGGGAGAAGTGAGATGTTGATCCGTGTGCTGTTGGCTGAAGATATAAGCGTACCTGAGAGGGCTGAAACCATTCTGGAGGCTCGCCTGGACGGGAGTGCGAGCAGTGGAGACGTGGTGATGTTCGAGCCCAAACTTCATGATGAGAAAATTGGACGAGGGATTGCACTAGGAAAGACTTTGTTGCGTGCTGACAAATTTGTGCCGGTAAGGGTCATGAATGTCAATTATTTCCCAGTGACCTTGAAGAAAGGAACAATTTTGGGGCACTGCTCGTCAGTTTCATCTGTGATCCGGGCGTACGAGGTACAATTAGCCAACAACAACTTGCCCACAGAACTAGAAAAATTGGTTGCCATCTCTTCAAAGACATAAAACCAGCTCAACAGCCCAAACTAAGAGATTTAGTCAAAAGTACCAAGACATCTTCGATACCGGACAAGGAAAAGGGGTCGAACTAATGTGGTCAGCACAAAATTGATACTGGAGGTGCTCGGCCGATCCGGCAATCAGCAAGAAGACTTCCTCTTGCCAAGAAGGAAGAGGCTGACAAAATAGTCAGCTATATGGGAAAAGAAGGAGTTATCGAACCATCTGACAGTCCTCTCCAGTCGTACTGGTGAAGAAAAAGGATGGATCGATACGCTTTTGTATGTAGACTATCGCCAACTTAATAATGTCACGAAGAAGGACAGGTACCCTCTCCCGAGAATAGATGACACCCTAGACACGTTGGCTGGTTCCACGATTTTCTCGACCCTTGATCTGAAGAGTGGATATTGGCAAGTAGAACTGGCTCAGGAAGATCGAGAAAAGACTGTTTTTACCATCGGCTCAGGATTGTGGCAGTTCACCGTTATGCCATTCGGGCTCTGTAATGCTCCCGCCACATTCGGAAGCTTGATGGAGACAGTGCTGAAGGATCTCATGGAACACGTGTCTAGGTATCTCGACGACATAATTGTGGTCGGCAGATCGTTCGAGGACCACGTGAAAAACTTGAAGGAAGTATTCCTGCGACTGAGAACTCGGATTGAAGCTGAGCCCTAAGAAATGCCATCTGTTCCAAAAGAAGTACGATACCTCGGCCACGTTGTCTCTGGGGAAGGAGTAGCAGTGGATGACCAGAAGATCAAAGCTGTTAAGGATTGGCCCATCCCAAAAGACATTCACCAACTTCGAAGTTTCCTTGGTTCATGCACATACTATCGCCGATATGTGCTGGGATTCGCCAACATCGCTAAACCACTGACCAGGCTCACGAAGGGCCAAACAAAGTTCCAGTGGTTCGAAGAATGTCAAGACTCATTCAGGAAGCTGAAAGAAGCTTTGATCAACGCACCTGTACTGAGCTATCCCCTACCCAAAGGGAAATTCATTTTGGATACGGACGCCAGCAACGTGGGACTTGGAGCTGTCCTATCTCAGATCCAGGAGGGACAGGAGAAGGTCATTGGTTATTTCAGCAAGACGCTAAGCAAACCAGAGCGCAATTACTGTGTCAGGCGAGAGCTGTTAGCTGTTGTAAAGGGAGTGGAGCACTTCTACAAGTACGTGTATGGAAGAAGATTCCTGTTGAGAACTGACCATGCAGCTCTCAAATGGCTCTTACAGTTCAAAAACCCTGAGGGTCAAGTAGCACGTTGGATCGAGAGACTCCAAGAATTCGATTTCGAGATCGAACATCGAGCCGGAACTAGCCATAAGAATGCAGATGCCTTGTCACGAAGACCATGTCCAGATGATTGCTCACATTGCCGACGAGCAGAAGAGAAAGAAGCAACACTTTGTAGAACCGCGGCAATGGATGACAACTGGAATGACAGCAAGATCCAGAAAGACCAAGAGAAAGACCCCGACCTTGGCTTAGTCGTCAGCTGGAAGAAGGGCAATCGAAGACCATCATGGCAGGAAGTCGCAGGTTACTCGCCGGCTGTTAAGTCCTATTGGGCACAATGGAACTCTCTTATTCTGGACAATGGGATCCTAAAACGTGTGTTGGAGGCCGACATTGGTGGGGAAGACAGACGCCAAATATTTGTTCCCAGGAACAGAAGAGAGGAAGTGCTGCGGGAAATCCATGATGGAGTCGCTGGAGGACATCTGGGAGTGACGAAGCCCTGCAGAAAGTGAGGCAACGGTTTTACTGGGCCAATTGTCAAGCTGACGTCCAGGACTGGTGCAGAAAGTGCGCTGTATGCGCCGCTAGCAATGGACCTCGGATACGACCCAAGGCCCCGATGCGTCAGTACAACGTAGGCAGCATGTTCGAGAGAATCGCGATCGACATCGCCTATGCCCTGCCCAACCAGGAAGCCATCACCGTCGCCGACGTCTTGGTGAAAGAGTGGATATGTCGATTCGGTATTCCAATGGAGCTGCACTCGGATCAAGGCAGAAATTTCGAATCCAACCTGTTCCAAGAAATACGTCTACTGCTGAACATCCGCAAGACAAGAACCACGGCCCTACATCCGCAGTCCGATGGAATGGTGGAACGGATGAACAGGACGATCAACCGCCACTTGTCCAAGGTTGTCTCTGACCATCAAAGAGACTGAAACCAGTATCTTCATTTGTTCCTGATGGCCCATCGATCCGCAGTACACGAGTCAACCGGTCAAACTCCTGCTAGTATTATAATGGGCCGAGAACTGCGACTGCCTTGTGACCTGAAGTTTGGGATACCGCAGGACAAGACACTGCGGAGAGGACTACGTCCGCAAACTTCGGCAGAGAATGGACGCATCCACGAACGAGTCGGTTGAACATCCAGAGTGCCAGCGATAAAATGAAAGAGACCTATGACATCAAGGCCGACGCTGGAGGATTCAAGGTTGATGACCTGGTTTGGCTGTACAACCCCAAACGTCGTCGTGGACTATCACCAAAGTTGCGGAACTCGTGGGAAGGCCCGTATAAAATCGTGAAAAGGATAAACGACCTTGTGTACCGAATCCATAAGCCACCCGAGGAAACCAAGGGTCGTCCATTTCAACAGGTTGGCCTTACGCTGGAAACCATGACCAAGTTCGCACCCTCAAGCCACCGGAGGATGATATGACGTTCGGAAGTTTATGTTCTTGTATTCAAATGGGCAGAAAGTTCTACATGGGGTTACTAGAGGAGTCACGAGACCTTTTCGAGGTGCCTGCTGACTACGCACTTTGCGCACTGTGTGGCAGAAGATCTTCGAATGTCCAGGGGCATCGCCGTAGTGTTCTCAAGAAATTTGGTCAACTCAAACACTGCGGAAGCAGAATCCAGAAGTTGGTGTGGTGCTACAGTTGAAGAAAGGCCAGAGAAACATCTACTACCTAGTTACCAAGAGGCATTCCCAAGATAAACCGTCCTATGAAGATGTCTGGAAGAGTCTCCGCAAACTAAGAGATACTATGGTGGACCAGAATCTGGTGGATCTAGTAATTCCAAAATTGTCCTGTGGTATTGATGGGTTGGACTGGAAGTCATAAAAGTATGCTGGAGGCGATATTCAGATCCAGCGGCGTCAAGATTTTGGTTTGTGTAACCTCTTCCACGACCGATCAGAAGACCGTGGAGTGTTACTTCCATCGAACTTCACGGTGCAGATATGGGGAGTCATGCAGATATCGTCACACTCCAAGGATGAAATTTCGGGACGAAATGTCTTTAAGAAGGGGCAATGTAACGAACCTAGGCCGGACCTGTCGCCTCAAGCGTTGCCATCGACAACGATGAGGTCATCCCCGGAGATATTCGAGAACAATCCAGTCACGCCGCGGCAGATAACAACGGTCGATATTGGAAATAACTGGAACATGCTGGGCACCAACCGCCAGAATTGGAAACATCGAGAATGCTGTATCGGAGATAAATAGACAGCCCTCAAGAGGGAGTGGAGAGTCTGAACGAGCCCATACGATCGAGCTATACAGTGGCGTAGTAATATAAATTAAGTTGTAGATTAAGTGTGAAATAAATTAGTAAAACCAAGTTAAGTTTATTTACGTTACAGTATTAACTAAAAGGGCTCAATTGGCACATTTCAAATATATATAGATATATTGTTAGCTGTTGCTCGCAGCTTTGCTTGCATACATTTTCTATCATGGACTATTGTAGACATGTTAAAATTATAAGAAAAAAAACAAAACGTGTGTAATAATAATGACATGATCTGAGGGACCTCCATGCGGTATATTACCTAGGTACATGTAAAACAATAGAACCTAAATAAAGAAAAATATTAAGGAGCTCTGCAAATACTTTATTATGAAATTATAACCCCAAAGTAATTTAAATGAAAAGTGAGTTCAATCCCGACTACTGGAAAATCAAGCTTTAAAAAGTATGGAATAAAAATAATTCAAAAACTAAAACGCGACTACTGAAAAATCACGCTTCGAAAAGTTCAAAACAAGAAGATATTCTGGTCTGAAATTGTTATGTACAAACTATTCAATATTTATCATCTATTCTAATGTATATATATATATATATATATATATATATATATATATATAATTTTGAAGAATTAGCGGGTATTCAGTCTGGTCTTATATAAAGAAAAACTCTTCTTTACTTTTCCAAGCTTTCGACAATTTATTTTGTCTTTATCAAGGCTAAAAAACAAGAATGGTTGAAAAAATATCAAATATGAAAAATTGGTATGAACTTACATGTAAAATGAGTTATATTAACGAATATAAATGTATAAAATATATCGACATTATGACTTTAAAATTGTCACACTGACAGACAATTGCAATTTTGTGAGTAGTTGATGTTTCTGTGTTAGGATGTACAGGGGATTCTGTATGCATATTTATTAAAATAAAAGTTCATTTTGAAAGTAAATACGAGTAGATTTTGCTCAGTTGGTCGATGTCAGATCTCTTATTCATGTTATTTACGTCACTATTAATTGCCACCATTTCTAAAAGAAGTCTTTTTGTCAAATTTTGTTCTTGATATATAATTTTTCTGTCATGATAATTCATTATGTGATCTTGGTTCACTACATGATCAGAGTGCACAAGAAAGTTTTTGGAGTCTACAGTCACTTTTATGACCAGTGATTCGTGATTTCAATGTTTGACTCGTTTGTCCAATGTAATTTTTATCACAAGTACTACAAGGTATACTATAAACTGAATTATTTTTCATCGGTGCACATTCTCCGTCTTTCAATTTTGTATATATTTTATTTATTGGAAGGATATTTTTCTGTGATATTTCAATATTGTATTCACTTTTAGGAGACAAATTTTTTATGTATGGTATTTATCCGAAAGTAATTATATTACTGGAATTTGGTACATTTGTATCTGTATTGACAGTTTCATTAGAAATTGTATTGAATAATAATTCATTGAGTAGGCTATGTCAATATTTCGTATAGTTTTTTTAAATTTTTATCTGAAAGAGATGGGTGTACTATTTTATGTGTTCTACTCTTCATTCCTAAAATGAAATTGATTTTTGTTTTATATGGATGGTGAGATAAATAATTTATATATTTTCTGGAATTGGTAGATTTGATGTGCCAATCTAATATAATGGTATTGTTTTCGGTTCTTATCAAAAGAGTGTCTAAAAAGGGTATCGTATAATCTGTTTCTTCTTCTTTTGTGAACTGAATGTTCGGATTGAAACTATTGAATACATTAACTGTTTCTTCAATCTTATCATGTGGAACTGAACAAATTATATCATCCACATATTTTTTTATGAAAGGCATTTCAAAAGAAAGTTTGTGAATACAGAATTCTAGAAGGTCATCCATAACAAATTGAGCAAAAATTGGTGAAACTGTAGAACCCATTGGGGTACCTAAAATTTGTTTATAAAATTTATTTTTGAATACACAGTAAGTTGTATCGAAAATCAGATCAATCATTTCTAAAAACATAATTTGGGAAATTTTGCAATGTAATTTTATTTTATTCCAGTGTTTCTTTATGCTTATTTTGATGCTCTTGATGGGTATATTATTGAATGTCCAAACTTATGAGAATATGATCAGGAGGAATTTGTTTTTCTTGAATGAAAGTTGCAAAACCAAAAGAATCTTGTACAAAATAGTCATTGTCTTGTTCGTATGATAATGTCATGATATCTGTTACTAATTGTGCAATTTTACAATAAGGTGCATTAATACAAGAAATGATCGGCCTTAAAGTTAATGTAGGTTTATGAATTTTGGGTAAACCGTAGAAATTTGGACTGTTTGCGGTGTAGAATGTTAATGTCTTCTTCTCTTCCTCACTGATATATTTTTTGTTAAATATTTTGTTGACTAAATTATTACATTTCTGTTGATTTGTACTTGTAGGATCTCGATTCAGTTTTTTGTATTATTTGTTATCGTTTAGTAAATTATTGGAAAATTGAATATAGTCATCTCTCTTCATGATAACAGTAACATTTCCTTTGTCAGATTTGGTAATTATCAATTCAGGATGATTTTTAAGAAATAATTTCTTGAATAATTGATTGAAGTAATTTTGATTATCTGAGGGTTCATGTAAATGGTTAGTTATTATATTCGTTAATTTAGCTCTGAAGAGATCTTTTTTATGTGAATCTAAATTATTTATCAGATATTCTATGTCAGCTAATAATAAAGGAACAGAAACATCACTTTTTGTTGGCGGTATGCAAAACTTATGACTTAAAGAAAGGAAAGATTTTATGTCTGTTGGAATATCAATATCAGTTAAGTTCTTCAACCAATTATCTTTGATAACTAATGTTTCTTTCATTTGATTTTTCAATCGATTCAATTTCTGAATGTTTCTAGATTTAACTTCTTCGTATTTCTTGATGTACTTTATTTCAGTTCTTTGTTGAAATTCTTCCCATATATGTTGAGGCAGCTTACCGTTGATATCACCGGATATTTTCTCGAGATTTTGTTCTAATTTTGATAAGGAATCGTGAGTTATTTTTATTTCGAGATTGAGAATTTGTTTCCTCATTTTTATTTGGAAATTATTTACTTGTTGTCCTTTCCCAGTGTTTTCTATATGTTTCAATATTTTTTTTAATTTATGATATGAGTAGGTATGATGTTGTTATTTCCCCCTTGAGGAAAAAACGTCGTTCTTCATATTCGCAATTTTGTTTAATTTTGACCTTCCCCTTTAAGATATCTTGATATCTGGAACCATATTCAGTTAATGTTCGGAAAACCCTCTATGATAGTGAATTTTTTTATCGACTGTACTTATATTATTTTGAAAATTTGGGGGTATTCTCTGGTCTTATAAAAAAAAAACTCTTCTTTTTTTCCAATTTGACAATTTATTTTGTCTTTATAAGGCTAAAAAAAAAGAATGGTTTAAAAAAAAATATCAAAATAAAAAATTGGTATGAATTACTTAAAATGGTTATTTAAAACGAATATAAATGTATAAAGTATATCGACATTATGATTTAAAAAATTGTCCCTGACAAAATTAATTTTTTGGGAGTTGATTTTTCTGTGTTGGTTTAAGGGGGGATTCTGTATGCATATTCTTTAAAAAAAAAACCTCAGAAGAAATCGGTAGTTTTTTCTAGTTTCGATGTCAGATCTCTTATTCATTTATTTCGTCATTTTTGCCACATCGACCAACTGGCAAAATCTAACTTAAAAATAAACTTTTTTTTAATAAATATATCAAAGAATCTAACACAGAAAATCAACTCCCAAATGTTTTCGAAAATTTTAAAGTCTAATGTCGATATATTTTATTTTTTTGTTAATATAACTTTTTCATTTTAAATTTTTTCATATTTATTTTTCATCCTTTTTTTTTTAAATTTGTAAAGACAAAATAAATTTAAAAAGAAAAAAGTTTTTTTATATAAGAAGACAATACTGCAATTCTTCAAAATAATATAAGGTTGAAAAAAGTTTGATTTCCCAAAATAAAATTTTCTTTAATTTAAAATTTTCATCCTTAAAAAAGGTTTTTTCCCCTTTTTTTGCAAAAATTTAAATTTTTGAACCCTAAAAAAAACTTTGAGCTAAATTAAAAAAAATCCATTTTCCCGAACCTTCGATTCAAAAAAATTAACAAATTCAAAAAAAAGAAAAATTTTTTCTAAAAAATCCCGGTTTTCAAAACCCAAAAAAATTTTCTTTTTTTTTTTTGTTTTGAAAAAAAAAAAAAATTGAGCCAAAAAAATTCCCAAAAAAAAAAAAAAATTTTAAAAAAAATATATCGTGGGAAAAAAAAAACATTAACATTTCACCAAGTCAAAATTCCGGGTTTTCCCTTATAAACCCCCTTAAAACTTTTTTTATTTTAAACCTAATTTAAAATTTCCAATGAAGATATCTGAACATTACTACACTTTTACATTCTTTGGTTTTGTTTATTCAAAAAAAAATTCCCTGATCTTTCCCCCCAAATTTGGAGTTTATCATTATTCTAATATTAAAAGGCTCAAAAGAGATAAAAAAACTGGAAAAAAAAAATTTCGAAAAAATTTCCCCAAATTGAGAAAGATTGATCATTTTCGATACCTTACTTTTTTAAAAAAAATTTTTTAAAAAATTTTAGGTACCCCAATGTTCTACGTTTCAAATTTTCTCAATTTTTGGATGACCTTTGATTCCCAAAAATTTTTTTTGAAATGCCTTTCAAAAAAAATTTGGGTGATAATTTTTCATTCCCCCGTAAAAAGCGTTTGTATTCAATAGTTTCAATCGAACAGTCGTTAAAAAAAAACTTATCTCCCTTTTAACCTTTTAAAGAAAGAAAACAATCCTTTTAGACCCAAAAAAAATTCGAAAAATATAAATTTTTTCCAAAACCTAAAACAAAAATTTTTTTTTAGGAATGAAAATGTACTAAATTACCCCATCTCTTTAATAAAATTTAAAAAAATAGAAAAATTTTGGGGAAAAATTCTACCCCCTACCCCCAAAAAAATTTTAAAACTTTTTAAAAGAAATTCGTAAAATGCCAAATTCCCTAAATGATTCGCAATACCATCATAAAAAAATTTTTTAAAAATTAATGTATTCAAAATTATTGAATTTAAAAATCCGAAAATTCCTTCCAAAAAAAAAAAAAATATCAAAAATTTAAGACGGGGAAAGTCCCGATGAAAAAATTCGTTTATGGGGTCCTTGGTCTTTTGATAAAAAAAAACTTGGCAAACGGTCAAACAAAAAAGGGTTTTGGGCATCAAAGTGACTGTGACCCAAAAAATTTTTTGTGCACTTCGATCATGGTTAACCAAAATCACTTTTAAATTTTCATGACACAAAATTTATATCAAAAAAAAAATTTACAAAAAACTTTTTTTTTAAAAAGGTGGAATTAAAGTGAGTAAAATAAAGAATGCACACCAATGGAAGAATCTATCGTATTTACTTTCAAAATGAACTTTTATTTTAATAAATATGCATACAGAATCCCCTGTACATCCTAACACAGAAACATCAACTACTCACAAAATTGCAATTGTCTGTCAGTGTGACAATTTTTAAAGTCATAATGTCGATATATTTTATACATTTATATTCGTTAATATAACTCATTTTACATGTAAGTTCATACCAATTTTTCATATTTGATATTTTTTCAACCATTCTTGTTTTTTAGCCTTGATAAAGACAAAATAAATTGTCGAAAGCTTGGAAAAGTAAAGAAGAGTTTTTCTTTATATAAGACCAGACTGAATACCCGCTAATTCTTCAAAATAATATAAGTACAGTCGATAAAATAATTCACTATATATATATATATATATATATATATATATTCTTTATTTTCTCGGAATGAGGGCCATAGTCAGTCTATATATTTTTTATTCCATTCGACGTTTCGACATTGTTTATGTCATCTTCAGGTAACTTTAAAATAATGTAAAACATTAAAGGTTAAAAACATAATACGTTACATAACATCAAATACGTTTAAAAATTAAAAGAGACATTAAAAACTTATAATATAATTCGACTATTATTCTTTCAATTCATTTCAAGTTTCATGATTGAATGAACGTTGTTGAATGTCTCAGATTGCTGGTATCGGGTTTGTTTTATCTGTTATAGTTTTTATAAATAAAATACATTGGATTGTTCGACATATTACCTACCTATTACCTACATGTTATACCTGAAGATGACATAAACAATGTCGAAACGTCGAATGAAATTAAAAATATATAGACTGACCAAGGCCCGTATTCCAAGAAAATAAAGAATATAAACATATGTGGTCAAGAAATTAGGAAATATATATATATATATATATATATATATATATATATATATATATATATATATATATATATATATATATATATATATATATATTCATAGTGATGTTCAGAGGATATCCGTGGTCATATGCCACTTTTCCCTAAAGCTTATGATCGCTAGCTACTCTTAGAATGTATTGTTTTATTAGGGTAGGTGGCATATGACCACGGCTATCATCTGAACATCACTATGAATATGTATAAAATACATTAAAATATATTACGTGTATGTTGTTCATTCCATAGATGATAAATATTGGAAAGCTTGAACATAACAATTCCAGATCAGAATATTTTCTTGTTTCATACTTTTCAAGGCGTGATTTTTCAGAAGTCGGATTTGAGTTTTTGAACTTATTTTTATTTCATATTTTTTTAGCGTGATTTTGTCTTTCCAATAACCTGCGCTCTGCTTCTTATTGTGTTCAGTTTCGGTGTGGTTAAGGGTTTTCGTGTAATTTTATTTCTCCCATGTTCTATTTCACTGTGGGGCTTCTAGAGGGAGTGGTTAGGGCACTGGCAGGTTTTTTTGTGTATGTTGTTTCGTCTTCCTGATAAAGCAGATCTTCAGGAGTATGAATAATGTTGTTGACGTGCAGTCGATTGTTTTTCATGGAACAGTTTTATGTCCATCTTGTTTAGCCAATATAAGTGTTTTCAGGAGTTATACACCCCTCTCTATTTTATTGTTAAGTCGGTACCTTCAGTTTGTGGCAGTTGAGTGGTAATTCTTTTTTGGTTATGTAACAAGAATTTTCCTATATCGAACTGTTTTGAGCTTTACCAATAAAGTAGAAGTCGTTAACATATGTTTGTTTCAGGTTGATTGCTAGTCGGCCATTTAATTCCTCACAGAATTTTGAACAGTTATTGTCTTTCTTTTCAGTTTTCTCCAGAGTTTCTATTTCTGTTTTCAGCTCGGTATTTTCCTTCTCTAATTTATTGACCTTTGAGGTGAGCCCCCCAACTTTCGGTAATACTCTCGATACGCTCGCTTCAATAGAGTTTTTCAAATCCGACCTAGTTCGCACTAATTCATTCATCAATTGATTCAGCGTAATATTAGGCATTTTACATTCTGTGATTATTATATCGTATACGACCGCCTTTAGATAGGAATGTTTTGGTAGACGTTTTTGCTTTTGTTCTTATCGGACAATGTACACAGCGAATACGTTGGATTTGAATCGAAATACTAATGTGAACACTTCACAATCACTCGATTTGCTCATTCATATGTTATCATCAAATCAAGGATACGTATCAGTTGTAGGTATCACGAAAGTCATTTGATCTATTGTAGCACCGACCTCGATAGAATAAATTCGTCGGAAAGCAGGCATCTAAAGCCGTCCACAGACCGAGAATCCAACGCAAACCAAGGCACATGTGCTCAGGGTTGAAGCCAAACTTGGCGTTGGCGTTCAGTTGCGTTCGCTCCTTGAGCGGTACATCGAAATAATGTTTGATTTGGTCTGGACGGGATTTGTTGCTTGCTTGTTTTCGTGAAGTAGTTTTTGGCATTCCATATACTGTTTCGAGATTATAAATGTAAATGCTAAACTTGAATATGAATTTCCAGTTGCCAAAAAAATATTCTTCAGCGGGTATAGCGCTCCTGTAATGTTCATTCTGCTTCTCAATTTTCGGCTATTGAAAATATCGGTTGTCATTCAGCAAACATTTTCTGAAATGTCCACTATATTAACTTTGAAGTTTCTCTAATGAGTCACTTCCGCTGTACAAAAGTTTTTATTTGTAGTACCCTGTCGAAACGATCTCAGTTCATTATAATAATAATAATAATATTAATAATAATAATAATAAATCTTTATTTACCAAAAACACTTAAAGTAGGTTTCGTCAAATACAGTTAATACAAACTGACACGTTCATGTATAAATGAGTATGTTTGCTTTTTCATATAATTAACGTCCCCTCCGAAGGACGGCATATCTATCGTCTTATCTCGTATTCATTTATAAGACACCCTGTAATGATAGTTCTAGTTATTTGTTGAAATAGAATGCCCAGACTATTCAGTGAAGAGCGGTGTGGAGTTCTTTAGACCGCTTTGCTAGTTTCAAATTTTTTATGTTTCAAGCAAAGTTTTAGAAATTGCAAATTTGAATGGACGCCAGAATTTTTATTTAAACTAGGACAAAAATCCAAAACCTTATTCAATAATGATCGCACATCAATCAACTTTCCTTCTGTAAATAACTACAACAATAAAACAAATACCAACTTATAACAATCTATTTACAAAAGCTACTACAGCTTCAGTGATTATTTTTGTTTATTCTTACTATATATTGTCCTTTTTATGCAAGTTATATTTTTGGTGAATAAAAATATTATATTATATTATATTATATTTCAAATTCAGTACATTTGAATCCAAAAATTTATTTTCTTATAACAATGTAGAAAACTAATATTGTTTTGTTTTACTGAACTGTCGGTTTTTCCGATGACGATGTACCTTGATTGTATTTTTCCCTGTCTGGCACTTAGCTAAACTTTACGAAGTGGTTTGGCTCGCAATCAGGGGGTACTTATAGCTGCTGGGCGACCGATCAGGTGAACATGAACATCAGCTTCTGGTCCATCAAGTGTGTTCTCAGCGATTCAACATGAGAACAATAGTGTTTGTGTCAGAGTTTGATATACGAAAATTCTATTTCTTGAAACTTGGAATATTTTCAATGCACTCCTCAACTCATTGTTGTTACAGTTGAGTGTTATCTCATCAAGAGATTATTACTTAAAATTAATTGAGTATACGAATGAATAATATCCAATACTGAAATTAAAGAACTATTTTTAATAATTCTCATGAATTAACAAAAATTGATCTTTGCTTTATATATATGGAAAAGATGATTTTTTCTCTGATCTTGAGCAGCCAAGATATTTCGTTATCAACAATTAAAAATCAGAATTTGAGACAATCAAGTTTGTTGAGTTTAATTCACGAAAATGACTTCAATTTCAGCGATATTCGAGAAACGTATATGAGAATAAATGTTTGACCAGCCGTCAAATACTTCTTCAAAAAGGTTTTTGAAAATTCAAACAAAATTCCAAATTCCAAGTACCAAATTTATACATGAAATATACATATTAGATCACTTCAACCACATCAAAACCACAACTAGGTGATTATTGTTACCAAATATGGAACCATACCAAAGATATATAAAAACTCATAAAAAATATATACATGTGGGATTCGTAATCCTGACAGAATTCTTCAAAAATATATAGTGAACGACACTGCTATTTTTAGTCAGATTGACCTAACTAAATATAATTACTGTTTTCATAACCAAAATGCACAGATGACTTCAGATCTTCCCTTGTGAAGAATCATCTAACGTTCTCTTGAAAATTATTTGAATGTGACATAGTTAAAATATCTACGGTCCAAACATAAGTTCCCAGTACGTACCTTCCTTGATATCACTATTCACTGATTTGAATTCATATTCGCGGTGAAAGGAAAATGCTCTGATTCAATACATTATTTCAACATGGCACATTCTACTCTTTAATGGCCGACGAACTTCAGAAAACAATGTATCTTGATTGCCGAAAGATCAGAAAAAGGGCGAGAATGTCACATCCCACGTCTTAAATATCCACGTACTGTCAGATCATTTGCGACAGCTCTTCTTCTTTTAGCCGTGATTATCGTTTCATTACCGACGGTTAGATGCCGCTAAGATTTTCAATAGGTGAAGAAACATATTTTCAATAGGGAAGTGAATTATCTCAAGCATAGAGCATATAAATAAGAAATGTAACAGATATATCGTTACACATCCCCCTTTCTCCGCAAAAAAAAAATATCAAAACAGTGCTTTGCAATTTTTTTATTTCAAAAATACTTTACTCAAAAGTGATATATGTAAATTATAGCTTCTACTGAGTCAAAACCTTCTTTTCCCCCTGTATAACCAACTGACAGGCAAAATGAGTGGAAGGTACTGATAATTTAAAAATTCCATTAATATAAGCTAAAGCTTTTACTCGTACTCATGACAACCTATGTGAAATAAGAAAAAGAGAATTCGAACAAATTCAAAAATAATAAATCTTTGGTATGTACCAACTGAAACTTCAACTCTCTGCAACTGTAGCATACTAATGAGTGAAGGAAAATATATAGGTTGTGATGAATGACGACATCCAGGTCAAGAACCCATACGATCGGAGCCCTCCCAAATAATCCAGCCAAGATGCTCTCTTCGCTGCTAGATGTTATTGCTGCGCCGGTGAGAAACATCTTTATCCACACGTCTCTAGATTATTTGAGATAACTACCGATCCCATCGAATCCTGGTGGAAAAAAAATATCATTATACATGTCAACCAATTTGATTTAACCAGCTGTCACCAACAACTGGAGTAATTGTAGTGTCACCAAACTAAAAAAATGCACATAAGGTTCACAAAAAAAAATGCCGAAATTGTGCGGGAGTGTTCCCAATTTTGCACTGCGATTCATTCTTCAGTCTGACAGATCAAAAGGAGCTCAGGTCAATACAGTAGTCGAACTCAGCCGCCATTTAAGGCCCAAAGTTATGATCGCCCGTAGGCTCACTACCAACCAAATATGACCCCCCAATATTTTCACTTCCAGTGATCCCGTCAAAAATTGACAGCCAGCACCCAACAAAAGCAAGTCCCTTTAACATTTTGAAGTTTTGAATCAAATTATTTGATTCCGCCCTAAATTATATGACTACCCAAAAAAATTTACATTAAGTGATGGTATGAAAGATATAAGTGCTCAGAAATTTACCTTGTCAAAGAGTCCATGACCAAAAATTTGAGGTTATGTATGTCTAATTCCAAAATTTTTCTGTGTCCAAAAATGAACTTAATTTTACTGGAGCATAAAAATTGACCCTAATTTTGCTGGAACATCTGAAGTACCCAATAACTCTAACACGATACGAGCTTTCAAGCTCCCAAAAAGGTAATATGCAAACACATCAATGACAAGATAAATGCATACGCACAAGGTAATTCGAGTACTTGAACCCACCAAATATTATGCTCATGCATCACAATGACAAGATATATGCACACCAAAAATTATTTTGAGTTCTCTTACTCACAAAAATGACTAGATAATAACTACCTTATATAAGTCAAACTCCTTAAACTCTCAACTCATGAGAAGATACTACACATGTACAGTAATAATCAATATGAATGCTTACATAATACTATGATTTGAGTACTTAAACCCTGAAAATATAAACTGCAAGCATTCATTGATCAAAATATGAACATATGTCAAAATTTTTTTCCAAAATTTTAACCAGCATAACTATATAAGATATATTTGTATTCAAAGTATATGAATCCAAAAATATACCCAATACTAAAATATAAATTGATTGCCCCAGTCATCATATTAACAGAAGAAACCACAATTTTGGACCTCAATTGAATTTGCAAAAAAAATATTTTGCCAAACCAAAATTTTTAACCAACCTTAGTGAAAATATAGGATTCCACCACACCTGAAAAGTGCTATCCACACCAAGACAAAAAGAACAAAAAAATTTTGGAGGTACACCAAGTAAATATTAAGGATTATCTTACCAACCGATAATACAATACATCGGCCCTCTCACCAGCAAGACAATTGATCAAAATACTTAGCATGGCTCCTACAGACAAAAAAAATCTAATCGCAAAATTCAAAAATGACTCATGTGTTTGAGACAAATAATTCTCTGAACTAGATGCTCAAACACAGACGAGGGTGGGAATAAATTCCAAAACCCTCCCGCTTACTCATAACTACTACCTACCTTAATGATTTAACATCACTTTACGTGACATCAAAACTACTAAGATTATCAAAAAAAAAAAAAATTATCATATGCTAGAAACCTAGCACTACTATCTACTTTTAACCAGAAAAAAAAAAAAAGAAAAAAAATAAAAACCAACACCTGTGCCGTAATGAAATTATTGTCTAGCAAACCTCCGAAAAATCTAGCCAACAGGACATATATTCTACCTTGAATGTGAAATTATGTCTCGATTCAATATTCCCCAACAAACAACTACTTTCCGAACTAATACTCACGCCGAATATTGAACAAAGCTTGATAAAATTGAACCAAACCACAAATTTCACCACAAAATAAGAATTTTTCCAAATTCTGAAGTTATATTGGTCATGAAACAACTACTTTCCGAACTAATACTCACGCCGAATATTGAATTACACTTGAAAAACATTGGACATAAAATTTGCGTTCCTCTAAATTTCTTGAATTTTGAACAACAAAACCTCGTTCTAGCATCAAGATATCCAAAAATAAAACTCTCAATATATAAAAATAAAATCCTCAAAATATCCAAAAATGAATTTATCGATAGAGAGAAAATTTCAAAAGACAACGTGGCCATTTGGTCGGACTTTTACCGCCAGGATGGTTAATGCCCCTGCAGTAATATTCTTAAGCCGTCTACTGCACAGCTACAAATGAACCAAAATATCATAACCCTTCATCAGAGTTCTGAGACGTTTCCGATTCTGACTCATTTGAGTCATCATCCGAATCAAGAAAAGTTGGGTCAGATTTTAAATCTTTTACATGCCAGTTACCTAGGTCAGCACCATTCTCATTTTTCAATGAATAAACTAAAGGGGATATTACTTTATCTACAATACCAGGAATGAATTTAGGCGCAAGTTTAGCAGAAAATGCGTTTTCAGCTTCAGACAATACATAGTTTTTTCTAAATACTCTATCACCAACTTCATATTTGGTATCTCGTTTTCGGAGATTATTAACCTTGGTATTTTTGTCATAAGCTTTACGAATTCGTTCTCTAACGTTTGTGAACATTTCCGGTAACTCTTGAAGATCATCGATTCTTGAATTTTTTTCAGTTATGCTGACTATATTTCTCGAATTTTCTGCTATTCGCCCATAATAATCACCGAAATAGGTATGTTTCTACCAAAGGTCAAAAATGCTGATGAATATCCTGTAACATCACTCTTTGAAGTACGTATTGCTTGTGCAATCTTAAAAATGGACTAATCCCAAGTCTTATGATTTTCTCTTATGTATGACCTTACGGCCGTTACTATAATTTTGTTCTGCCTTTCAGTGGCATTAATTTGAGGATGATATCTGGCTGTATACCAAGTTTTCTGAACTAAAACTGCGATATTAAAGATTTAAATTCCTTACTAGGGAAAACTGACCCATTATCACAAGCAAAAATTTGAGGTACTCCAAAAAAAAAAAAAAACTTGATTTTCCAAGAATTTTATAATAGCCTTAGATGTGGCTTTAACTAATAGATGTATCAGCACAAATTTTGTAAACCAATCAACAACCACCAAGAGGTACTGATTTCCATTTTTGGACCTTGGATAGGGTCCTAATAAGTCAGCAGATATCAATTGAAAAGGAAAATTTATATTTTTGTAAGAACCCGTTAGTCCAGCTCGAGGTAAATTTGATGATTTACAAGTAGCACAAATAGAACATTTCCTAACATACTTATAAACACTTTTCCTAAGACCAGGCCAATAATACAGATCCTGAATACGCGCTAAAGTTTCAGCAATACCTAGATGCCCTGCCTCCCAACAATTCTGATCTATTAGCTGTGGGTACCACAATTTTCTACTCAGATAAATTTCCAATTAATATGTCTTTACTGAAAATATGTTTATACAGTATATTTTGTTCTACTCTGAAAAAAGGATAGCACCCTGGATTTTCCTCAACCTTTTTACACATGTCATTATACCATTTATCTGGCTTTAAAGTAGATGAATTTAAAATAGATGCCTCAATCGGAGACCTAGATAGGCATCAGTCACAACATTTAGTGTGCCTTTCCTGTGCTCAATATTAAATGAAAACTGAGACAACTTCACTGCCCACCTGGCTAATCTTCCAGAAGGATTAGACATGTTATTTAACCAAACTGAACTTGCACAATCAGTAATAACTTTGAAATGAGTGCCTTCAATGTTACACCTAAATTTTTCAATGCCAAAAATTACTGCAAGCAGCTCTTTTTCAGTGGCCGAGTATTTACGTTGACACTTATTCAAAGTTTTACTAGCATATGCTATAGGGTGCTCAATCCCATCAGTTTCTTGATACAAAACGGAACCTACGCCCGTATTTGATGCATCACAATATATAATAAAGAGAAGAGGAAAATCCGGACTGGCTAACACAGGTGCTGTAGTTAAAGACTTTTTTATTCCTTCAAAAGCTTTGTCAGCTTCATCAGACCACTCTAAAGGTTGCCCTTTTTTTCGACCTCTCAAAAGATCCGTTATTGGACTACATAATGGAAAAAATTATTGAGAAACGTTCTATAATATCCAACCATACCAACCAGTCGCCTGATTTGTGTGGTTGTCTTAGGTATATCATATTTTAAAATTGCAGATATCATAGAATCATCCATTCTGAGACCCTCTTTATCAACTACATAGCCAAGAAAATTAAGGGATGGTCTACAAAACTGAGACTTCCCATAATTGATAGTAAGGCCAGCGTGCTTCAAGGTATCCCTAAGCTCAAGCAAAATTTCCATATGAGTTTCAAAATCTGGAGTTGAAATAATAATATCATCAATATAGTAAAAAACATAAGGTTCAAGGGATGGACCTATAACTAAATCCATTAAACGGCACATAGTTTGACTTGAGCAAGGAAGACCAAAAGGCATGCGCACATATTCAAATAACCCTCTACCGTGTATCGCAAAAGCTGTCTTAGGACAAGAGGAAAGCGTTGAACAAATTTGATGGAAAGCCTTCTTCAAATCTACCGAGGAAAGAAACTTAGCATCTCTCAACTTACTCAATATTGAGTCAATAAGAGTCATTGGATAAGCATCCGCTACCGTTACAGAGTTCAATTTTCTGGAATCCAACACAACCCTAAAATCACCAGAATGTTTCTCCACCAACCAAACAGGGTTACACCATAGATATTGTGAAGGTTGAATTATGCCCATTTCCAGTATTTCATCCACTTCCTTATTAAGATGTTTCAGCATTGCAGGAGATAAAGGATACTGCCTTTGTCGAATTGGCGAAGCCGAATCTGTATCAATATTGTGTTCAAGTAAATGGGTTTTACCTATTTCATCAGCTGGTGTGATTTCTGAAGAAAAATCAGCAACTGAATCCAGCTTACTCTGCTGTGCTGCAGTAAGGTCCTCACTTGAATGAATCGTGTTGAGCGCACATGTATCAACCTGCTGCCGCAACCCAAAGGATAAATCAGAAAAATTTACTTTGATCTGAAATTTGTTAAGAAAATCCACACCCAGTATCAGTGTAAGCTTGAGAGATGGAATAATCAACACTTTCAACTCGTCAGTTTGTCCTAGGAGAGGAATTGGCATATCCAGATATCCAACGCACACCTGCGGTACACCATCCGCCGTAGTTAGTTGTAAAACTTCATCATTTTTTATGTTGAGATTCCACTTTTTAACAGAAAAAGTCCATTGGAACCCAATATAGGAGAAGAACTTCCAGAATCAACCAAACATGAAATTTCATCATAAAAAATTTGAACTCTCAGATAGGGACGATTATCATTTGACTTCCTTCCAAAAATAGGATTCAGAGAAGGTACGTTCAAACTACTTTTTTTTTTTAAATAATTGAATGAGAAGGTAATATCAAAGGCAATTTTGACGGTAATTCAGAAGGTAATTTAGTAAATACTCTTGAAGGAAATTTACTGGAATCTGATTTATTAGAAAGAAAATTCTTTACTACTCCTAACCAATTTTGCCATTCTTTAGAATTTACTGTGTTAACCTTTGATTGACTTTTACGCTTTTTTAGACTACATTTGTAACATACTACCCTTGTGATACGTTTCTTTCCACAGCATAACAAAATGAAGTTTTCTGGAAACGACAATTTCTGTGAGAATGACCTTCTTTTGAACAATTTCAACAACGTATGGAATTCACTACTGATACTTCTTTGTTCGGATTAAAATTTATTTGAAAAGATAAATTCTGAGACTCTTCAAAAACTACACAACTTAAATCTGGCTCTAATAACCCCGATCTCCTTGTTGGAGGTGGCTTATATCTTTCTGACCGTTCACGAGACTCCTCCACTTTCTTGCACAAATTGTTCAGCTCAGATATATTACCAATATCACACAAAGACAAGTAATTAATGAAATAAGGTTATACATTTCTTCGAATGATATTCACCATTTTCTTTTCACTAGGTTTTTCTTTCAATCTATTGAAAAGACCAACCATTGAAGAAATATATATTACGACCCTTTCAGACGAACCTTGAGTTCGGTTGATAATTTCAATTTTCAGATCTTCATCATAAAAATATGGCAAGAAATCATATTGAAGCTTTTGAACTAATTCATCCCAATTTCTAATTTTTTTTCTGTAATTGTTATACCAAATCCTTGCTTGATCTTCAAATGGATCTCCAGCAGATAAAAATAGATCGTTTTTCGAAACATTTCGTGCAAAATTGGAAGCATCAACTTTTTCTAGAAAATATATTGATGATTAATTACGAGAATCACCACTGAAATGAATATTCCATTTATATGGAAGAACTGGTTTTAGAAAATTGAAATGAGGTGGCTGTTGAGTCAAGCTAGTAAGAGTAAACTTTTGAGCAGATCACGTTATTTTAGCAGCTGAATCTCCCTCCAACTCTAACATTTCTAATCGTTAAAGCTTTTTACTTATTTCCTCAATTTCGTTATCTACGCCTAGTTTTTTAATTCTACCAGAAATATGACAAAGTCTAGAATTTAACTGTTTGTATTCACTTTCGCTTATTTGACTTGATAAATCAATTTCTGCTTTCAAGCTCAATAACGTTTCTTTAATTTCTGATACATCCTCATCATGTGTTTAACAATTAACAAAACCCTCAGAAAAGCTAAGATTCGAATTTTCTTGACTCAAAAGTCCTCTCAATAAATTTCTACGTTTTTCAACATCACCTGTTGGCTCAACGTCCGTAATTTTAATCTCATAATCAAGTTCATAACTTCTCAGATGATTAACTTCCATTTTTGAAATTTTTCAGATAAACATAACTCAAAAAAATATTATCAAAAGTCCTTTCAACCACCAAAATGTCTAAATACCAAATATGAAAAATATCAAGGTCAATAATATATATATATATATATATCAAAATATCACTATATCAAGCAAATATCAGTTCAGAAAGATAAAGTCAGATGAAATATTTCAAGATAAAATTCGACAACTTCAGCAATGAATTTCCAAACCAATGTTCAGAGTTTATTGCTGTGTTTTTACAGAAGGAAAAAAAACAAAAGATATTTTTTGTTTTTTCAAAAAAACAATTTCAAGTAGTCAGTTAAACATATGGGCGCCAATGTAATAAAATACAAGTTAATTGTTGTAATAGAATGCCCGTACTATTCAGTGAAGGGCGGTGTGGAGTTCTTTGGACCGCCTTGCTAGTTTAAAATTTTTTATGTTTCAAGCAAAGTTTTAGAAATTGTGAATTTGAATGGACGCCAGAATTTTAATTTAAACTAGGACAAAAATCCAAATTCCCTATTCAATAATGATTGCAAACCAATTAACTTTCCTTCTGTAAATACCTACAACAATAAAACAAATACCAACTTATAACAATCTTTTTACAAAATTTACATCTTTTCCAATTCTTTAACATTCATTGAATGCAAGATTTATTTAAATTCCAACGCAAGACCAATACTGTTATTGTTTGCTGAACCTGTCGGTTTATCGATGTCGATGTACCTTGATTGTATTTTTGTGTAGCACGTAGCTAGACTTTACGAAGTTGTTTGGCTCGCAATCAAGGGGTACTTATAGCTGCTGGGCGACCAATCAGGTGGACCAAGCATCGGCTTCTGGTCCATCGAGTGTGTTCTCAGCGATTTAACATGAAAAACAATATTGTTTGTGTCAGAATTTTATATACAAAAATTCTACTTCTTGAAACTTGGAATATTTTCAATGCACAACTCATTGTTGTTACAATTGATCAAGAGATTATTACTTGAAATTAATTGAGTATACAAATGAGTTATATCCAATACTGAAATTACAGAATTATTTTAATAATTTTTATGAATTAATAAAAATTGATCTTTACTTTATATATGGAAATGATGATTTTTTCTCTGATCTTGAGCAACCATGATTATACGTTATCAAAAATAAAAAATCGGAATTTGGCACTCAAGTTTGTTGAATTTGATATACGAAAATGACTTCAATTTCAGCGATATTCAAGAAAGGTTTATGAGAATCAATGTTTGACCAGCCGTCAAATACTTCTTCAAAAAGGTTTCTATAAATTCAAAGAAAATTCCAAGTTCCACGTACCAAATTTATACATGAAATATATATATATATATATATATATATATATATATGATCACTTCAACCACATTAAAATCACAGCTCGGTGATTATTATCACCAAATATGGAACCATACCAAAGATATATAAAAACTCATGGAAAATATATATATTTTTTTACAACTATATCATACCAAATACAGCGTAAGTGATACCATATATTTGTGAAACCCTCATTGAATCTCAATAGAGCCTTGTCAGGACAAACAATCCAACCTTATAAGACCGAACCCCGATATTTCAATTCAATCAGACATACCACATGTGGGATTCATAATTCTAACAGAATTCTCCAAAAATATATAGTGAACGACACTGCTTTTTTTTTGTCAGATTGACCTAAATAAATCTAATCACTGTTTTCTTAAACATAATGTGTAGATAACTTCAGATATTTCCTTTGTGAAGAATTATCTGACGTTCTTTTTAAAATTATTTGAATGTGATATTTAAATTAACTTTGGTCCAAACATCATTCCCAATACGTACCTTCTTGACATCACTCACAATTCACCGATTCGAAATCATATTCGTGGAGAAAGGAAAATGCTCTTTTTAATAAATTATTTCAACCGACGAGCTTCAGAAAACAATATATCTTAATTGCCGAAAGATCAGGAAAAGGGTCGAGGATGTCACGCAGTGTCACGCAGATCGCCTTAAATATGATCGTACTGTCAGATCCCCTTGCGACAATTCTTCTTCTTAGCCGTAATGATTGTTTCATTGCCCACGGTTAGATGTCGCTAAGATTTTCAATACGGAAGTGAATGAGCATATCAATAAGAAATGTAACAGATATATCGTTACAAGATATGGCAGGATGACGTCGATCGTGATGAAAAAAACATGAAATAGTGAGGAGGGGGCTGTTCCATTATAAGAAAAAAATTATACCGAACGTCTCATCGTTTATAGAAAAAAACATAGCGACCAATAGAAAAAACATGGTGGTATATTGATATACAGAGTGTTCCATGAAATATACAGCACCTCCCATCAAGAGGAAAATGAAAAATGTTGAGAATGTCAACCGCGATAGGAAAAAAAAACAATGAATGGATGGGAAAATGTATTATATTTTTTTTATTGAGTTGTTATCAGGTAGTTGGAGAAAAAATATTATCATGAGTATTTGAAGAAACATAAACAGTGTGAACAAAGAGTCATAGTATAAACCACAGAAAAGGAAAACAAAATTTTGAAAAAACAAACGCAATCCCATCAGGATAATCTAGAAATTCTCTATATTCATAAAAGTAGGTGACTAGGTTATCTTCAAACGACGACCAGTTAACACCCAGAAATTATCAAACAGTTTTTTTATGCATTCCACCAACTTCCAAAAACGTAAGTAAATATTGTTCTCGAATATTTCTTACATTATTGAGAAAAATAATTCTTTTCCAAAATCAATATTTCATTAGTGCATTCACCTTTTCCAAATCTATATCTCGATATTCGACAATTCAGGAAGTAATAAATGCATTTTGTTTCTAATTACAACGCAATTAACTTTGAATGCTGAGGTTGCCACTGAAAACATTTCATCGCAAAGTACCGAGAGTATTTTTCGTTGTTAAAAGTTCAGACAGACTACTGTGATTCGTGGAAAAGATCGGATAATTTTCGTATTGAGTGCTTATGTGAACGTCCAATGAGGTTGGAAAAGGTAGTTTCTGTTTGTTGTTAGAGAGATAAAACGATGTTTTGCTGGTTTAAATCGAAAAAAAGTAGCACGTATGGAAGAATAACTGATAAAAATTCGTTCGGTAGTGGAAAACAACAAAAATATTACGCTGAGAGTCGAGAAAAATCAATTTGATGCGTGAGGACCGTAAAATAATAGTATACAGGAAGCTCCATTAAAAATATGTACCCCGTTGTGAGAAAAATTAAAACGTCTGGTCGGAGAGAAACTGTGGCGATCAACTGTGAAAAAACGTTGTGATATCAAAGTGATAGTATACAGGGTGTTCCATTGAGAGAAAAAATTTATAATGTCCCATTAAAATAAACATAACGTCTGGTCGGGCAAAAAAAATGACGTCCACCTGTGAAAAAATATGGCGTTATAGAAATAATGGTATATAATGTACTCGATTAAAAAAATGCATTCCAATGAGATAGAAAATATACAGGATGTCCCATTTGAAATGTTCAGAACATCTGACTGAGGAAAAAATATCGATCAGCTGTGAAAAAACGTGGTGGTATCAATATAATAGTGAACAGGGGCCCCATTAAGAGACAAAATTTAGAAATTATATAATATATGAAACATGACGTCTAGTTGTGAGAAAATATGGCGTTATGAAAATAATAGTATACAGGTTGTTCCATCAAAAATATGCATTCCAACGAGAAAAAATATACAGAATGTCTCACTTAAAATGTACAGAATGTCTCATATGGAAAAAACATGTAGATCAGCTATGGAAAAATGCGAAGGTATCAAAATAATAATATACAGGGTATCCCATTAGCACAAAAAGTTGAAAAAGTGTATAATGTCATTGAAAATTCACAGAACGTCTGGTCGGGACGAAAGAAGACGTCTGGCTGTGACAAAACAAAGTGGTATAAAAAAATAGCATACAGGGTGTTTCATTGGTGATATGCAACGCAGTGAGAGAAAAAATACTCTATTGAAAATATACAGAACGTCTGATCAGGAAAAAACATGGCGTCTAGATGTGAAAAATTATGACGGTATCAAAATAGTACACAGATGGGACAATAATAATATGCTTCTCATTAAAAGAAAAATGATGGAAAAAATGTGAAATACCCCATTATATATAGAATATCCCATTCGGGAAAGGACATAGCGACAGGCTCTAATAGAAAGTATGGTGAAGCTAACAATGAACTAATTCGAAAAGATATCCAAGATTCTGAAGAAGACTTGAAAGGGGTAATTGACGCTAGCGAGACAAGATTGATATTGAAAATCGAAGAATTGAACTTAAAAATAAACTATCTAGAAAGCAAAAATGTAGAACAAAAAAATAAAGTCAAGAATCTAGAGGTACTAAACAAGAAAAATAATATCGTCATTTGTGGATTGAAACAATCACAAAGTAATATCACCTAGACTTTCTCACAACTGAACTAAAAAGTCTACTCGAAATTGATATCAAAGAAAATGAAGTGAATGATTTCTAAATTCTGGGAAAACGGTTTGATTGTCCCGTAAAAGTGGAATTGTCATTCCTTAGCAGAAAGATTCCAAAGTGTCAAGAAGCTGAAAGGAACTGGAATCAATGTAACAAACGATCTGACAATCAACCAAAGCGAGGGCATCAAATTGCTCAAACAGTTTCTCGGGAGAACAAGACAAGGACATCCAAATAGAATAAGCTATATCAGAGGAAATATATTAGGGTAGACAACAAGCAATACAGTCTAAAACAACCTGAAGAAAACGACATCGATTCAAACGAAGCCAACACATTCTACAAGAGTAATAACGAACCGGTTATTATTATTTATTTATTATTGACAACCCCTCGCCTATAGATTCCATATCCTCGCCCAATTTTTTCTGGGCATTCTAAGCATCCACGACCGTTTTGGCAATGGTTGATACTCCGCCGCTCAGTGCACGTAGAGGACTAAGACCGGCGAATATCGGTATCAGAGGTGGGACACAACCTGACTTTGCTTCAAAGGGTATTATGCGGAGTACTTTGAGTCGTCGTTCTCCACCCAATTTCTTGATGGCTTTCCGGACATTGGATGCTGGCCCGTTTCAATGTGGAAGACAGTTTCAGAGACTTGGCGATTTTTTCTATAACATGTCGTTTGAATGAGGCCTTACTGCGCATGCCAATACCAAAATGTATCTCGGCTTTCATGGTTCCGGTGACGAGAAGAGCGCTCGCACGTTCTCCAAAACCAGAATCTCCGAACCAGACGTTTCCAAGCTCTGTCTTCGAGCACTTTATCCGCCTTGTGTCTATCTTCGAGCAATTTGCTCTGCGATTATGCAATGTCGTGATCTTTGCAAGCAACGTACAATGGATTGATGCCATGATCGCCTCGTGCCAACCGTTCTTGAAGCCTTGTTCCAGCTGTAATGATAATAATAATAATTATATGCATTCGACAGCACCGAAATGAAAAAAATGCATTCGATGGCACCAAAATACTATAGGTATATGAAACGTACGTCCACAATACTGATAGCTGCCTAGGAGATCAGCTTCAAACAGGAGCTTGTTTATCAGAGTGTTGAGCATACCTTCACCTTCGAACACCAACAAGAAGACTGACATCACTAGTTATATAGATTACAGCTGAGATTCAATGGAGTGACGGTCTAAACTCATATTTGAGATTGAGGACGGTTGGAGGGGATTGAAGGGGGTTGGAGGGGGTTAGATAGTGTCGGAGGCGGTTGGAGGGGGTTGACAGAGGATGAAGATGGGTGGTGGGGGTTTGAGGGGGTTCCTATAAACATGATTGATGTGGCAGCGAGTGTCAGTTACATTCGAGACTCCGAAGCGTAAACATGTCCATGCTGATACCTGATCCCGACTGTTATGGCATCCATCTGAACGGATCGAAGTATTTCATTGGCAGAGAGCCTATGAACATTGGAGGCGGAACATTGGTGCTGGGAAGAGACTTATTTGAAATAACCGATGGTTTGAAGGAACTCGTAATCAAAAAGCAGCCATAAATTTTCACCACTCAAGACTTCTCAAACTATAAGACAATTTTGATGCTCACCAATGCACACAAACTACCCGATGGCAATAAGTCATGGAAATATGGGAATATAATTTCCAAATTATTTCCACCCAAGAGGAAATGGAGTCCAAGGGTAATGGACCGAAAAGGGCAGTCACTCGAGTGAAGTTGAATAACGATCACCCTATAGATTCCGATCAGAACATGGGGATCATTCAGCAAAAGCACACGCTTTCCATCGAGAACTTTGACGTTTACGAAGTGGGACATAGAGGCGGCGGTGGTGATGGAGTGGAAAGTAAACATTTAGCCTATTGCCAAATTCCTTACGAGCTGTTATGTGGTCCTAGCGGATCAGGAAAAACGAACCCATGCTGTCGTTACTGTTGCATGGGAACGGCCTCAAATTCGCAAATATCTACATCCATTCAAAATCCTTGTACCAGCCCAAGTATCAATTCCCAGAAGGAGTGCGAGCGAAATGGATGAAATCGATTATTTCCCGTACAGGGACAACGATGAAATCCTCTCTATGGAAGATGCCCGATCCCACTCTCCATCCATCTTTGACGATATGGCCTGCGATGGACAGCAGAAAGTTCGCGAATATTTCTCAATGTGCAGACACGAACACATCGATGCCATCTTTCTCTGTCAGACTCATTCGAAAGTACCCAAACAGCTGATACGTGATAATTGCAATATGATTGCGCTCTTCAAACAGGACGAAATCAACATGCGGCACGTTTTCGATGAGCACATTTCCCCCGACGTAACTTTCGAACAATTCAAAAAGCTGTGTTCGGAATGTTAGTCCCATAGCCAATACGATACCTTCGTCATAGTCAAGGACTTTGAGTTGAACAATGGCAGGTACCAAAAAAACTTGTATATAAAAATATAGTTGCGTGACGGGTCACGTCATTCAGCGTCGAGATGTCGGACGAGAAGATCGTCAAAGCCATGCGCGACAAAAAATTGTCAGAAATTCGACGAGACTCACGGAACAAATACCTAGCCCTAAAACTTGGGAAAAACGAACGGGACGATACGCAGAATAAACTTTTCAAACCAATATCTAGAAATAGAAATGGAAATAGATTTATTCGAAATAGATATCCTAATATACATAAAGAAGATACAAATATATAAATTATAACAAAATGTATGAGACATAGACAACAACAACAACAACAACAAGTCTGAACTTGTCTGGACTGGTCTCTATCCAATTCAGGAAAACATCGAATGAAGTGATGACACAGAGCCTGTCATCATTTCAATCGAAGTTTTTCTGTATAATAAATGAAAATCAAAGTCGATATACACTAATTTTATTGATACATATTTTTTGAGTATGAACAATATATTATATGTTTATATATTTGTGTGGATATGATAATAACACTAAATTGGCTGATATATTTATATTATATATATATATATATATATATATATATATATATTCAATGGTTATGTGTGAGAGAGAGTGATAGAGAAAAAAAAAAGCATTCATTTTTCAGTTATCACGCTGGCACAATAAAAAGAAATTTGGAAAAAAAGATTGTTAAATACAAGTTGGTAAGTAGATGAGGGTGGAGGTTGGCTATTCATTCATTATGCTATGATAGCCCCATGCAAGCATATCGTCCGAACGGCGATGAGTGTTCTTTTATCGTCGAATGGACTTTGCGATTTTGTTTTGTTCAATACTTAAAACAGCCGATTTTTCTTTCTGTTCTCTGCAACACCCTTTATTTCTGAACCCCAGATTTTCAATTATATGATTCAAATTTAAGAAGGTGAAATCACTTTGCCGATAGGCTGCTCAGATGGATACGGTTAGGCCGTGAGTAAGGTTCAATTAATGACTTTTCCTAGTTTATCAAATAGGGCCACTAAAAAAATTATACATTAATTAACTTGACTAGTTCAAAAGTTGGGCGCCAGGCTTGCTAAAGACAAAAGCCAAAGATAAATAGAGTTAAATAAATGTCACCTAGCTTGTATGGGAAGGCAAATAAATATGCAAGAAATCAACTTAACAAATTTATTCCAGACGGAAGTAAAATGACTGGACAAGATATATAAACAAATGTTAACAAATACTAGAAGAGTATTGAAACAAATACTAGAAGGGTATAGAACTTCTCTCAAAAAGAATTGAAAAATTACATAAAAAACAAATATTTTTGACTCCGATCAAACTCTGAACATTTACAAAATATGATTCCTCTAGTCGTTGGGATACTGATATACCTTCGGAGATCTGCAAGGGCGAGAGATGAAGGCTAGTTTCTTCGAAGCTGGTCTCAGCGGCACTATCAGGAACTTGGTTCAGCGGTTACGACGAAGCTGGTCGTGGGTGGTTCTATATTTGGTTTTAGACCCCCTTAAAGGCGTGAATTTGGTTGATCTTCACGGACCAGTGCTGAATTGGATGTGCTGTACGACCTCCCAGGGTACCAGTCCTTTTGTCTCCGTAGATGGCTTCCCTCCGTGGTATATATCATGCGAAGAAGATGATAGGAATCAAAATATGTACAAAAAGGGGAGAACGAAGGATATCCTTTGAACCTCAAGTTTTATGATTCAAAATCTAATCTAGAGTCAAAAGATAGATGCAAATGATAGCATACAATAAAAATCTCAGTCTATATGAAAGACTGGAAGATTACAGTGAAAGAACAAAGATGAATTTACAAGTTAATTTTAATAATTTTAAAAAAATATTAAAAATGAGCAAAATTTAAAACCAAACAAAACAAACCTCACCCAAAACGTTATGTTCAAATTCAGTTAGATTTTGAAACAAGTATGTTTTGATAAGGTGATTCTATGTACCAGAAGGGTAAAAAAAATTGAAAGGTATTCCAAAAGAAATATAAGAATTTCCTTGAAATTTTACCAGAGAAAAAATTTAGTATTTGAAAGCAAAATACTATAAAATTTCCAGAGAAAAAATATACTATTTTAAAGCAAAATATTTAAATGTTGCCAGTGCCAAAGGAAAATATAACGTTATAACCAAAATACTCTAGTAAGTTACAAAAAAAAATAGGGTTCTTGAACCAAGATAATAGTCACACGTCTTTCAGTGAGCACAACTCTCTTAGATAAAGATAAAGTGAAATAATTCTTTTTATTGAAGAATTTCCAAAGATAAACCGAAGAGGGAGACCTCACGTCTTTCAGTGGGCACAATTCTCTTAGATAAAGATAATTTTGAAATAGGGCGGCAGTTCCCTTTTCAAATCGATAAAACAGATAATTCTCAAAAATTTGAATGAATCTCCCTGCTCTTGGCGACAAGGCAGTAACTGAAATGAATTGACTCTGTAACGATCAAAAATCAAATAACCCCCACTGCGAATTGAATGGAGTAATGGATATGAGGAACTTATTAAACGGAAATCAAATTAACGCTTAAGGCATATATTGAATCGAGTGTTCTGAGACCAGTAAGGCCAGAGGTTCAACTCTCTCTATAAGCAATTCTTTCTTAAGAGAAAAGAAAATTACTGTCATAAACATGTACTTATGAAATAAAGAAAATTGCTTACCGTAGAGCCGTCCTATTAGTCACTGCCAACCTGTCCCAGAACAGTCGAATACACCCTTCAATCGGAATCCTCGGAACAATCCACTGGTCGTGTGAGGTAAGTAAGAGCTAGTCCATTCGAAATTACCAATGACCTGGTACCTAAAAAATGCAAAAGCGTAGAACTGATTTCCAAGAAAAAAATCAGTTCCCAATATTCGGAACAGATGTTACGTTAGCCTCAATATGTACTATGAATGCTTTGCCGAAATGGCCGAAGTATTTATACTTAACCTTCAAAAATGACCATGCGGTATATCCAAGAATTCTAATATTACAGGCCCAAGAAAAGCGAAGAAAATTCTAAGCAGCTACAACATTAATTGCAAGATGAAGAGAATAATATTACTCAACTAAATTCCAGCAGTGAAAATTATTCAATTCATAGATCGTACATACCAAAATCAATCCACCCAGTACACCTGTCTATCTCGACGTACAATTCAAGAAAGAGATCGATTATTCCTTCGGTTCGAACAAATCACCAATTCTACCTGGGTTTTTATGCAAACTGTTCTTGGTTTTTCTCTATTGAAAAACACTGGAAAAATCACGGCTTGACGACATGAATACAACTGTCACGATACCATTCTCACGAGACGACAACAAAGGCGCACTCTTCACGACCTGAGCAGTGACTACTGACCCGTTCCACCGTAAAGATAATCGGAAACTTTATGAGAAATTGGTTATGTATAAGGAAGTAACGAAAAATACGTTACATCTATCAAACAATCGACATAGACTTCAAAGACATTCTTTTTACCACAACATTATATCGGACTTCTTTGGATTTTTTAACGTATTTTTTGCCCTGAACTTCATAAGTGTATAATTTAGAACGGATTCCGACGAAATAAGTCATGATGCATTCGTTTGCTCCATCTTTCATCGAACCCGGAATATTCTTCTTTACCTGCGGAATACCGTACGAGTTTTCGCATGGGTAGTCGCTCGTATCGAATTTCTCCAAGTATTCCCCGATTAATTCTCTTTATATATATATATACATATATATATATATATATATCATCGCATTTGATTTCGTATATGACAGAATCCTTATCCGTGAACATTAACTTACACTTATTGGTCTCGAATTTTTTCAACATGAATTTATAGTGAGAATCGTGAACACAAATTTTGGAAATATATAAGATAGCCATACCGAGATAGAGGGGTTTATTGAATAGCAGTTCAGACTTGTTCATTTCGATAGCCATTAAGTTTTCATGGAAAATGGTTCGATTGTGGGATTTCGGACTACTTATTAAATTTTTTGCCCCATATCTACCCTCCCATTTATTGAACATGTCCACCACTCTTTGCTTCCTGATGTTTTCCATCGTCCTTCCGAAAATTTGTAGTTATTTTTGCCGAAAGTGGTTGTAGTTTGGGCGCGTAATTTTGTATTTAATTCAATTTAAACTACAACACCCTGTGAATTTTTCTGAGAATAAGACCGTTTTCCGAAGCTTGTTTCGATACGCAGTAATGTACCACATAGTTTCCCTCGTTGTACAGGGTGGTCAGTAATTTAGGTGATTTTGAACATGGAGGAGTTCGATGTTCCTCACGAAGTGGAAAATCTTTGTGATCATCATGAATATTTTCGGAGTATTCCAGGTCGACTCCGAAGATATACCCTGTATCAGAAGTATCTGACATCTCCAGAACATTCAAAGATTCGAAATCATCAATTCATTTGAACCCTCCGGAGGGCTCATGGCCCATCCATAGAGGTTGTTCACGTCCAAGTATAATAAATATTTGGAGGGTAGTTGAGGATCATACCTCTACCCCATATATTCATTATTCGTTTGAGAGAATCGGTTACAACACTGACTTATACCGCCCCAAATTCCTTTTTCTACAAACAAAAGCAGGTCGACATCCCTGATAATCTCCAGCTTGGACTTTGTGTACTTTAACATACATGACCACGAATAGCCTCAGGCATGGTATAGTATCAAGCGGGGTCGAGTCCATAAGTGGCATGACCCAATTGCCGGAAATTCTCAAAGATGTCACATAGCAATAAAATATCGGTTTTTATGTATAAGTCAGAGTAGTTGCCCAGTGTTGCCAAATCGAACGATTGCCACATCTTCTGGGCATGTTGGTATTTTTTTTTTATTGAGAAAAAGAATCGCATCAACCATTCCGGTTATTAGCGAACGTTATTATATACATTTTTACAGTTTGTTTCTAATGTCTATGATGTTGTTACATTGGGGAGTATACAATTTGGACCTAGGATTGTTTCCAAAGTTCCCTGTATCTTGTTATCATTCCTCTGTGGAGTGAAGAGTGGACATTCTACCAGGATATGTTTGATTGATAACTTTTCGTTACACGTTTCGCATATGGGTTCATTTTTGTTATTTAGGAGGCGGTCGTGGGTGAGCCAAGTGTGTCCGAGACGTAAACGGGTAAGAAGCACTTGGTCTCTACGATATTTTGGTAGATATTGCCACGGTTTCACTGAGGGTTTCCCTTCACGAAGTTTGGATGTTGATTGTCGCCATCGATTTTGCCACGCACTTTCTGAACTATATTTTATCGTGTAACGAAAGTTGCTTGCCACCACTTGAGTTATAGTTTCAGAATTTGTATGGGTTATGGCTTCTTTTGCTCTTCTATCCGCTTCTTCGTTTCCTAATATCCCAATGTGTGATGGAATCCAGATGAATTTTATGAGTTTCTGCTTCTTTTCTGCTAGGTGGAGCTGGTTTTTTGTTCCAACTGCGAACGGGTGGGAAGGGTAGATTTGTTGCAGAGTCTCCAGTGAACTCAGCGAGTCGGTCAGAATCAAAAATTTCTGCTCATCAGATGAGTTGATTAAGATGGTCGCACGATAAATGGCATATAGTTCACCAGTAAAAACAGTACTGGATGGGGATAATCTGAATTGATGGCACGTTCTAGGACCCACTACTGCCGCACCAGTTCCTTCAGATGTTTTAGAGGCATCGGTGTACATCAAAGTACAATCCTCATGATTCTCTAGTATGGCTCCGAGGTTGTTTTTGATAACAGCTGGATTTATTGAATGTTTAGGAAATCTGCTGAGGTTTATGAGACATACTGGTTTGGGTAAGGTCCATGGGGGAAAGGAGGTAAGAAGTGTGGAAAAACATTCTGGAAGGGTGATATTCAGTTTTCGGGTGAAAATTTGGATCCTCTCATAAAACGGTTTCGGGGATCTGGGTTTATTGTCGTATAAGTTACTGAATTTGTTCGTGAGGGTATTTTCAAAAGTGGGATATTTTGGTTGGGCCTTTAGTTTTGTAGCATATACTTCACTCAGATATGTTCTTCTGTCTTCCAAGGAAGGTTTGCTGGCTTCACAGTATAGACTTTCCACTGGTGTAGTTCGATATGCTCCAAGTGCTATGCGTAGAGCCGAGTTTTGTATCGTGTCAAGTCTTTTCAGTGGGGATTAAGTAGCTGAGGCGTATGCGGTTAATCCATAGTCCAACTTTGATCGAATAAGTGTCCTGTACAACATGAGTAGTGTTTGGCGGTCCAAACCCCATTCTCTGTTTGCTAGGGTTCTAAGTAAGTTGAGTCTCTGTTAGCACCAAGAGATCAGGTTTTCTATGTGGGCATTCCAGTTTGGTTTTTGGTCCAAGGTCATACCCAAAAACGATATGGATGTCTCAAATTTCAAGTTCTCGTTGTTCAGCTTGAGGGGGTGTGTGTTGTTGATGTTTTTCTTAGAGAATGAAATGCAACGTGTTTTAGTGGCAGAGAAAGTGAAACCGGATTTATGTGACCATTGTTCCAGGTCTAAGAGGGTGCTTTGTGTCATAACGAACAAGTTGTCCATGTTTTCAGTTCTACAAGTTATAACTAGATCATCGGCATGGATACGTCCTTTCAGGGGAAGCTTGAGTTTGTCCAGAGGGTAGGACTTATAACTGAGCCCTGTGGTATTCCATTATCGTCCTTCCGTTGGATAATACGTCATTTGTTTTAACATTGAAAGTTCTTTAGAAAATTTTTGATGGAAATTAGACAGTTCCCTTCGATGTTCCAGGCTTGAAGTTTATGGATTATGCGATCGTAGGAGGCTATGTCAAATGCTCGTTTTATATCGAAAAATATGGCCAAACAGTTTTGTTTTAAGGCAAATGCTTCGTGGATGTCACTTTCTAAGTCTAGGATATTATCTATCGTTGATCTATGTTGTCTGAATTCGCTTTGTTCTGGTATGATCAAGTTGTGCTTTTCTAAAATCCATAATAATCTGTTTATGGTGATTTTTTCCAGTAACTTGCACATCGCGCAGGACAGGGATATAGGTCTGTAAGATTCAGGATCCAATTGGGACCTTTTAGGTTTCAGTATAGGTATTATTATAGATTGCGACCATATTGTTGCGAAATTGTGTCCTGTCCATATCGCATTGAAGAGTTTGAGAAGATGTTCATGAGCGCTTGGAGGCAGATTTTTCAGGAATATTTCCAAAATGTAGTCTGGTTGTTATCGCCAATTTTTTCACCTTCTGGTGCTTCAATCATCTGGCTAGTGGATGGAGCGTATCTGTCATCTAAACGGTATCTGTCCCTGTAGGTCCTGGCTGATTCTTACGTGATTTCAAAATCATCGGAAGTCATGTTATCAGTCGTTCGGAGTAGGTTTATTTTACTGCAGGTGTTCATCCCTGAATTTTTTTTTAACATTTTTCCTGACCTCAGTCATATGTGTTGAGCTATTTATTGTTGAGACAAATTTTTTCCAAGATTGACGTTTGGAATTTTCCACAATAAGTCGAGATTTAGCCCTGAGCCCTATGAATTCCAGTCGGTTTCATGGGGTTCGGTCCCTCTTGTATTTATTGAGAGCCGTTTTACTTGCTTTAATTGACTATTCGCACTTTTTGTTCCACCATGGTACTGGCTTGTGGTGTTTTATGTTCTGCGTTTTTTTATTGATAGTTCTGCTGCTTTTATGATTACCCTCAAGAAATTATCAAGGGATTCATCGATGTTCGTGGTGGATTCACATTTTTGAGTCTTTGGGAGAATCTATCTCAACCTGCAGTTTTCGTATTCCATTTTGGAGAATAGGCGTACTTATTAGGAGTTGCTTCACTATTGGTGACTACTAAGGGATAGTGATCACTGCTATAAGTATAGTCTAATCTGTCCCATGATAATTTCGGTAAAGTGTTAGGATCACATAAAGTAAGGTCGAGTGGTGTTGATTCCCCGGATTGTATATCGAGTCTTGTAGGTCTGCCGTCATTCAAAAGAGTTAAACTGAATTGCTCTATGATTTCTTCGATTATTTGTCCCCTCGAGTCAATACGAAATGATCCCCATGAGAAGTTGAAAGCATTGAAGTCACCAGCTATGATCCGAGGTTCGGGAATTTGTTCAAATAAATTTATTAACTCTTGTTTTTCGATTACTTCTCCTGGTGGTAGGTATATACTACATATACTAATAGGAGCCTTTCCCTCTATTCTCACTGCTATGGCTTCGATATTGCTTCCAATTGGTATTAGGTCTGCTTCTATGGAGTTCTTCACCAGAATTGCGACTCCTCTGCTTGCTCTATGACGGTTCTTACGGTTTTTACAGAAATTTTGGAAGTTTCTTAAAACTGTTTCATTTTCGCGCTTGAAATTCGTTTCTTGAAGACATATGATATCTGTTTCCTGTTCTGATATTAGAATTTGAAGCATTGGAGGGTTGTTATAGTAGCCGTTGATGTTCCACTGCAGTATTGAGGAGAATGTTAATTCGAAAATTCAGGTAAGTTATTCGTTCGTTTTCAATAGGTCGTGTCCTGTGAAGAATCACTTTCGAAATCTGAGTGGTTATCGTCTTGTTCCATTTGAAGATGTGCTAGTAATTTCTTTTTGAGTTTGGTGCATCTGATTTTTATAGATATTTCTTTGAGAAGTAGATATATCTTAGTTAGCATGTTAATTAAGGCAGTGAAATCAGTTGTGTAATTCTTTATTATATTTATGGGTTCCGAGGATCCATGAACATTGTCGAATAGATCTGTAATTTGGGTGAAACTGAGAATGAACGATGGTGAGTGAGTGGTTATGTAATATTTCGCTGGTTCCACTAGTTTATTGGCAGAAGTAAAGTTCTTACTAGTTTTAGGCTCTTTAATGGTTGGTATTTTGTCTGCTGGTCTGATGAAAAGGTTTGGAGATAATATATCATTCGGTTCAGGTTGGATGGTAGCTGTTGGTGGTGAAGTGACAATTTCTTCGTGATATCGTTTGTTATTCTGTGATGCGTTTCCCCTTATTTCGTCCTCGGGTTCAGAGGGTATAGTCGGTTGTTCAGAAATGTTCCGAACTGGCGGAATCAGGAGAGTTGGGGTGGGGGGGGGGTTTCACACTGTGCCGCGGTATGGCCTTGTTTCTCGCAGTAAAAACATATGAGATTGTCCTGTGAGAGAAATATTCGGTAGGATGTGTCGTCGAAGTCTACAACTAGAGAGTCTGGGATTGAACATTGCTCTGGATTGATGAAAACTTGCCGTCTGAAGCTGTATATGTGACTGTATTCTGGGAGGGAGGAGCTGATTCTGAGGAAAGTCATTGGGGAAAGGAGTTTGAGACCATGTTTTTCCAGTTCTTTGGTGAGTACTCCGTTAGGGATCATGGGACATACGTTGGATAGGACTGATCTTTCAGATGAGGTGATATATCTTCGGGCTTTCAGTGTTTTACCGTTTATAATTATACTGCCATTTTTGTTTTCCATAAAGTTGTCTACTGTTTCTTTGTTAGACAGGTACATGCATATTCGGTTGTTAGAAAGTCGTGATGAGAATAAGATGTTTCTTGGGTTAATTTTTTTCTCCTTAAGGTATGAGATAATCCTGTAATCGTGTTTCTTCTACCGACAAAAAAATTATAGCTTGATCTTTGGTTGGGTGTAGCTGTTTTGTCAGAGCGGCGAAATATGTTTTATTGGTATTGTTTTCATTTTGAGAGCTCCTGTAGTCAGAATTCTCATATGGATTTTCTGTCATCCAGGAAACTTAGGGTGTAATAGCTGAGTGCGAACCTGTCCTCCTTAAGGTCACATCGTGAATCAGCTGGTACCGGGATGTATCGCTGTTTTGATTTGGAGGTTATAGTGACCATACCGTATGTTTTATTTACAGGAAGGTGAATGAAATTGCTTGTACTTACAGAATGTTAGCACAGAGATTGATCTTAAGTACAACTGTACGAACTCTAATGCAAATATTTTGGAAATATTTTTGATTTAATCGCAGACTGATAATGATAGTACTGTATAGCACTGTTGTCAGAGCCGGACTCCCATGTTGGTATTCATACTCGGAGATATCACAATTGTTCGGTTGATTGTGGAATTTATTGATATCTGGCAACGCTGTCATCTCTAATTTCTCCATGGAATCCACAAAGTCGTAGGGAAATACCCCTTTGCGCGTGATTGGATGAAAATTGTTCATCGTTCAAATTTTAAAATACGCGCTTTGTATTACAGAGATCTTCCACTCTGAGCGTGCGCACCAACTTGTCCAGGCTTGCGACCATGAATCGGAAAGAATCGATGGAACGGAATTCAATGTCTGTCTGTTTGTCGTATTGTATGAAAGATATATTTTTTTTTGTTTATTGGAAGGCGACTCACCCTGCCTCGTTTCGCGATATCTCGAATAATGAAATGACTGTCATAGCCGCTAAGATTATGGAACACAATGGGAACCACAAAGGATTTTTTATAGTTGAGATTACGTGGGTTTTGATGTGCCCATCCTCGTAATGCAACTGTGAAATGATTATGGTCGGCTACAATCATTTGATCTCTTTGGAAAGGTTTTTCACAAATATGACAAGTTGAATCCGCCGCCATTCTTATGGGATTGACAGACATGGGAACAATTTCCTGAATTTTTCCTTCAACGAATTTCGCAATTGATTTCGATTGTTCCGCAAACCATTCCATCGAATCCAAACCTCGATGGCTATCGTAATGTGACAGAGTGTCTTCATAATTGCATTTGAAATAGAAGCCTGCGCTATAGGGGATGTGTCTTTGGTATTTCGATGTTTTGGACTTGGTTTCATCATCAGTGAACGGTTCCAAAATCGGCATATAACACGAATAGAACCATTTCTTTGTGTACAAAGTCCTTGAACTCAACATGGTCATATTTTGGGAAGGAAATTTGGTAATGATTAGCTTTTTCACAATCAACAGTATGACTGTCAATTTTTCCTGATTTTGGAAATAATTCAGACATCTATCGCAAATGTAATGTTTCGCCTTATGATATGATTTGTGAGCTGACTATTCGGAAAAGGTCTTTTATCCAGCAATAATGGAATTTAATATCTGTTTGTCCGTCGTCCTTGTCAATTTCCGGCGGTGCATCGTAATCATTTAATTTTACAGAATATTTATTTTGAATCATTAGAAGGTTAATATGTCGAGCCAATTCTTTCTTTGTGAGTCTCGTCGGTACAGTCATGAAAAATGTATTTCCATCATCATCGTTCGCTGATGATTCAACCAATTCCAAAACATAAACGTTTACCGAAATACCGTTAAGTTTTTCGATTCTAGGGATTTGACTGAGAGTTATGAGAAATTGAAACTCCTCCATATTCAGTACGGTTGACCAATGAGGGTAATTAGAGGTACGATTTGTATTTTTTTCCACATGATACACAGCGGACACGACCGCCCATTCGAAACATTCGTTGTCGTCGGTATTGCGCACGTTGATACAAGCCTTTTTTCATAGCAATGGCTTGTAGAAAGGCAGGTGCCTTCGTCGTGGATGGCTTCACGATTATTGAATAGTCTCGAGGTTTGAACTCGTCGATTTTCGGCTGTAACACCTCAAAAACCCCCCTAGGTAGAAAGACTGATTTGGTTTTACAAATCGGCTACTATTGTGTCCCCGTACTTCGTTTTAACCACTCTCAATTCCTCGATTAGCATGGGCTTGTTTAGCGGGAATGATGATAGAGCCACGGTTTCCCTGTAGCTACTGCCCACAACAGCGTTTATTTCTGCAAGATTCATCTATAATAAATAAACAATCCCTTAAAATTGGTTTTTAAAAGAATTAAACGTGAAAAAAATACAATCAATTTGGAAAAAAAGTTGAGAAAAAAATCCCACGTAAACAAATACAGAAAATCCACACCCCCGGAGTGTCCTTTTGGCATACAGAAAAAAAGTTTTGAAAAAACGATTTTTGAAAAAAAAGTAAAACAAACTTACGTTTTTCAGATGTTTGGTTTGGTAGATGCACATACAAACACACGAAGTCAGAGAGCGAGAGAGAGCACTGAACAGAACGATGTTCACAGTTCAGAGGACAGCTGAAGAATGAGCCTGACGGTGGAGATCGGTCACGTACACCAATTCTCTACCGCGCACTTTTAAAACTGATGACTCGACAGAATTCTCAGAACTGGCATGATATGATGCAATAATTTGGCCTTGAACATACAAAGCTATCCCACGGATCAAACGATCTGATTCTCGGAATTTCGTCATTATTATTTCTAAGAATTGTTTGTTTACTGAGCGAGATGAACACCCGCCCTCATCTGAGTAAATATAAACAAACCGCAATGTACACACTCTTCCAAAGGATGTCGATATCTGGCCGCTTAAATGAACAACTGATAACGATACTGCTGATGTTGAAACGGGTGCTCAGATTTGCATCGACTTGTTGGCTGTCTCATGGCCGTTTCATCGGGGGATTGATCAAGAAGGTTGACGGCCGACCAACGCGGTTGACAAATGCAGCTATTGGATGGCGGTTGACGAATGTGGCTAATGGACTGTGACGGCCTCACCCACTCCCATTTCAAGATGGCTGCAGCTGCTGCTCGGCTATTGGATAGCGGTTGACGGCTATCACCACTGACACGACCTTTCACGATTCTTCCTGCCGCTCTCACTCTCAATCCCACTTACAACATGGCTGCCACCATTGCGACCAATCACAGACCACTTCCCCAGATTTTTTTCCTGCCCACACTCACACACACACATCCACCCACTCATAAACCTACAACCACCATTTTTTTCTCAACCCCTCCTACAACGAACCGTTCATGACCGCCATCGTCCTCACTAACAATCTCAACCCAGTGGCGGCCCCCAAACCAACGGCGGTGCGAGACCATGTGGCGGGAGTAAGAGAGACCGTGTATAGCTGAGGGGATTCTAGCCAGAACCCCCTCAGCCTATCTACTGATCACCAGCCACTTGTATAAAAAATTTCAATTCGGGTTGAACGAATATTCACTTTCAAACAAAAATGAAACGTATAACCATAGTTTAACAGGCGACATAAATATCGATCTATTGAATGAAAATTAAAAAGATGTAGAGGACAATAAAAATATCCTCAGTTCCCATAGATTCATATCTTATATCAACGAGTATACATGACCAGATAGCTGTACATGTTCAGACCACTTTTTCGCAAAAAGAAATAATACAGATGAACAAGTAAAATCATTTATATTCTAGTACAATATTACAGACCAATTGCTCTATCAATGAAATCTCGAAAAACATCCGAAGCCAAAACACAAAACAATGAACAGAAACAGTTCTTAAACTATAAGGACCTAAAAAATAACCTAAAACTGGAAACATGGATAGACGTATATACTGATTTGATGGCAAACAAATTTGTTAAAGAGTTGAAATATCATATTCATATAGCGAAAATCACAAAAAAAATAAAAAAAAACAATTTTCAAAAAACCATGGATGACAAAAGGGTTCCTTACTTCTATAACAACAAAAAAGGATTTATATATAAATCTACGAAATGATCCTAATAATTTGAATTCAAAAAATCAATACATATCTTACAGAAATATACTAGAAACGATTATCACAAAAAGGAAAAAAATTACACTTAAGGAAGATTATTCAGAAATGTAACAATTCATCAAAGGGAGTATGGAAATGCGTAAATGAATTTTGTAATAATGGGAAGTCTAATAACAAAATCGAAAAAATTAACCACACTAATCAAACATACCCAGACCCCCTTGATTTATGTAACATATCCAACGAGTACTACACTAAAGTGGAAGAAATAACCCGAAGGACCATAGTGAAAATTTAGAAATAATTCATAATAGTATGTATGTATTTCCAGCGTCAGAAAACGAAGTATACAACATCATAAATCCACTCAAGTACAAAAAGTCTCCCAGCGAAGACAGTATAAGATTAGAAACGCTAAAACAAGTAACAGAAGTAATTAAAAAACCTCTCACTTACCTAACAAACAAAGTTTTTGAAACAGGAACTTTTCCCAATATTTTGAAAATAGGCTCGATTAAACCATTATTTAAACCTGGAAAAAGAATTGACGTGTCAAACTATAGACCGGTATCTCTAATATCTAGCATAGCCAAAATTGTAGAAAAAATTAAGAGAAACCGGCTAATGAACTTCCTAAACAAAAACAGAGTATTTAGTGACAGACAGTATGGCTTCAGAGAAGGAAAGTCGACCGAGGATGCAATTTTAAAATTAACTACGAAAATTCATAATACATTAGACAAAAAAACTGCAGCAATCTGTATTTTTGTTGATCTCTCCAAAGCGTTGGATTACGTCTGTCAAGAGAAACTATTGGGTAAGCTCTATTCATAAGGAACTCAAGGAAATGCTCATAAACTCATGAAGAGTTATCTTTCAGATAGGAAACAAAAAGTTTGCATTGAAGATACCGACAGTGAAACTAGAACAGTTAATTAAGTACGGAGTTCCGCAAGGAACTGTACTAGGCCCTATTTTATTCACGATTATCTTCAATTAAACACTGAAGGTACAGTTCTGAGCTTCGCAGATGATACTGCAATATTTTATAAAAACAAATAGTGGGACTTATTGAAAGAAGAAGCGGAACAAGACATGAGGGACATAACAAAAAAGGTTCGAATATAACCTACTCACTTTGAATGTTGAGAAAAACACATATATTCCCTTCTCTCCATATACTACTGGCTCACCTAACTTAGGAACATTAATTTTAAGTGACACAGTAAAAATTCCAAGCTGTAAATTCATCAAATATTTGGGAATAATTAATGACAGGCATCTCCGTTGGGATATTAATATTAATAGCTGAGTAAACAAAGTCAGAGGGTTACTAACCAAATTAAGCATATTGAGAGAGCATTTGGACATTACTCATTTAAGAATTGTTCACTATGCATAAGTGGAAAGCTTGTTGGAATATGGTATTTTAGGCTGGGGCGGAGTCACAGACAACCAACTAGATAAAGTACACGTAGTTTAAAAATGCATTTTGAGAATGATTTTTAACAAAGGTATCAGATATCCCAGCGATGCACTCTATGAAAACAGTAGAATGTATGATACAAGGCAGTTATTCCCATATACAATTTTGATGAATATACATAAAAGGAAGATACCAATACAGCCAAACACGGATATAACACCAAAACGGTCCTGAAGAAATATGATAAAGGTATAGGCCAACATAGCTGCCAGTACATAAGTTCCAAACTATATCTATATCTTCCCAGTGACTTAAAAAATCTAAGAAACTATTATCAATATAAGAAAGCAGTTAAAGAATGGATGTTGACAGAAGACCGTAAGGTGTATCATAATATTATAAATACATATTTAACATTTTTATTCTAATTCGAGATTGAATATAGAAATGAAATCGATATAGAAATGTTATTTATTAAAGCTACAAGAAATAGTTTATAACACTTACCCAAAAAACGACTATTAGCTACTTGATATTTACCTACCCCATATGTGAAATTACCTTACCGAAATGTGAAAATTTTTAAGAGAATGTACAATTAATTTGATTTAAATTTTTGTAACGTTACATATTGTGTTGTACATAAATTACTTTGATTAATTAATGTTTAAACTCTACTGTGAGTACCACGTACAAGCTGACCCCTTGAATCAGCTTCTGTGGAAATGAACAATTTATTTACAGACAAATTGTACAAAATTTTAATGTTTATATGCATTTATTTTGTTTCTGTGAATAAACATATACTATTATTATTATTATTCCGACAGTAATATTGATTATTTTGAAAGTTATTAGCAAGCAATTCTATGACTCAAAAACTACAAATAAATTAAAACATCTTTCGCTGTCTACAATACCATTACCAATATCTATGTTTTTTATGTATTGATAAAATTGTTTTTATGTATTATTATATATGAAAATCAATTGTCAAGAAAAACCAACATTTTTCCATGTGTATTTTATTACAAAAAATCATGCTTTTCAAATTTGTTTTTATCATTTTCGAATCTTTTTTGAAACTTTCGGAAAGCTCTCAAAGCGTCGTTGTGACGTTATTGTTTTAACTCAATTTTCAATACATTTGAAAAGCTATTTTGGTCAACTCTTGTCGTTTTGACCTTTTTGAAGTTTTAATACGTTCGAAATGCCGTTTTGGTCAACTCAAAAACGTCGTTTCAACATTTTTGTTTCACACATTGTCAATGCTTTCGATGTGTCATTTATTTTAACTCACGAGTGAACAAAAAGTGACACAAAGTTCAAAACGCAACAAAAATAAAACATTTTCAATGTCTAATTTTTTACATTACTGAAACGTTCAAAATGCTATTTTCAACAACTCAAAGCGTCGTTTTTACCGTTTTTGTTTCACTCAATTTTTTGTACGTTCGAAAAACCATTTTTGTCAATTTAAAAACGTCGTTTCTGTATTTTTTGTTTTCACACAATTTTATTGCGTTCGAAATTTCATTTTTGTTAACTTACGAGTGAACAAGTTTTTTTCTCATTTACATGTATTTGTTATGATGGAACCTTAATCATAACGTAACAAAAAAAACACATTTTCTATGTCTAATTTTTAACGTTTTTTATTTTCAAAGCAAAGCGTCTTTTTCAATGTTTTTGTTTTTACTCAATTTTTGGTGCGTTCAAAACACCATTTTTGTCAACTCAAAAACGTTGCTTCAACGTATTTTTTCACACATTTTCAATGCGTTCCAAAAGACATTTAGATGTATTTCTCATGGGAAAAACCTTATCAAAACGATACAAAATAAGCATAAGGTCTAATTTTTGACTTTTTTTGAAACGTTCGAAATGCTATTTTTGTCAATTCGAAACGTCGTTTTGACGTTTTTGTTTTCATTCAATTTTTGGTCGTTTGAAATGTCATTTTTGTCAATACAAAACATGGTTTTTTCACTATTTTTTTACGCTTCCACTTTCAAAATGATTATGTTGGAATCAATGATTTCACCATAATCATTTAAAAGTAAATTGAAAACAAAAACGTCAGAACAACGCTTTGAGTTGATAAAAACAGCGTTTCGAGCGTTTCAAAAACAATTAAAAAATGATCAAAATTATATGAAAAGCAAGATTTGATAATAAAACACATATAGAGAAATATTGATTTTTCTCTACAATTTATTCCTATATATTTATACATAAAAACTTTTATCGATTCATGGAAAACATAGATATAGGATTATACATTATTTATGTTGTTGTAGACAATGAGCAAGATACAGAAACGGGATGAGATTTTTGTTTGTTTATTTCTAGTTTTTGAGCCATAGAATCAATTGCCCGCTAATAACTTACAAAATAATCAATATCACTGTCAAAATCATAAGTTCCTTTGAAAATACATTCATGAGGGGTCTGGAGAGTGCAGGTCCCTCACACAGGAATCATGATCTTTCAATTCAATAAAACCTCAGAAAAACTTTGGGTAGTCAGAATAACTCTTCAGAAGCATGAGAAATAAAAAAATATAGCGTGAAAACGATATATTTTAAACGTCAAAAATGATGTCTCCACCTATAAAAATCGTGTATCAAACGTACACCCTCTGTATATTTTAAATGGAACATTTAATTTTTGTTTCCATTATTTTTCTCATGGGATGAATATTTTTTTATGGGACATTCTGTAAACGGCGACCATATTCTTCTATCAGTGCCTGTCGCCATGTTTTTTCCCGAATGAGATGATCTATATACATATATATATATATATATGAATTAAGTGATTGGTATTTGGGTTATGCAGCAGGCCAATGTGTACTCTTTTACACGGATTCCAAGCTTTCGATAATATTTATCATCATCATCAGGGATGCTACAAAATAGGAAGACACATGAGAATATATAATAAAGAAAAACAAGACAATTATAACTTACAGTGTAAGTGAGGTTATGCGGCGATTATGTTAAAATTATTAATAATGTTATATGAACAAAACTGTGTATACACCTCACAGGAATCAACCACAATCCACATTACATACGTAAACAATGTATTCTTATGTTGAGAATTTTGGATCGTGTTTTACTTCGAAAGGGCTGTCAACTAGACATGTGACCGGATGAATTCTCAAATAGACTGACACAACAGATAATATAGACCACTGGAATTGGGGACACCACCTGTTACTTCAACAGAGCTTCTCTCTCTGTGGTAGATGACGCCGTCCAAAAATGTTTATATTCTCGCTTGATTTCTGACATCTGCAGCATCTTATATAAAATTATTTTCAGTGTTTTGTCGGTATCTATGCGTTTTCCATCTCTTTGATTTGAAATCTTGCTCAGCTTATTCCTGAGTTTGTTCTTTAAAAAATCACTCGTTCATTAGTGCGTGAGGAATTGTTTATTTTCAGGTAGTGTAGTGTGTAAGGATACTTTTTGTAGAATGGGCCACATTTCTATTTTATGTTATGTTATTCCCCTGTATTCTGTATCAAAAACAAGTGCAGATCTTGACGAATTGACTGAATGATATTTCCATCCTATTGTATGCATTGAATTCTATATTTTCGGCAATTTAATGACAATTTCATTTCCAATTCTCCGTCTGTCAAAATGCAGTTAACCTCAAATTCAAATGCTACAAAATACGAACTACAACACGACAGTGCTTTCTTCGCGCAATGTTCTGGGGCTTCTAATTCTAGCTTTGCTATTGGTGAAGTTTGACAGATGTCTCTTTTCAACCAATAGCAAAGCTAGAATTAGAACCCGCGAACAATTCGCCTCAAAAAAAAATCAGAGGAACTAAATATACCGTTACTGAATTGAAACTAAAACGAAATTGGCGCCATCTGACACGCTAGTAATCTCTATTATCAAGTAGGCCAAGTGTCGCCAAGTCGATCCCAAACATCTACAGGTATAAGTGCAAGCACCAGGGTTTTTAGACATCTATTATAGACCCCTGGGAATGAAGAAGTGTTACCAAGTGAACTTTACAATGGCATGGAATATTTCTATATATAGATTTAAATAAAAGTTTATTGACTATTGAGAATTTAGATAAGTGAATATAAAATTATGTGGATTGAAATAATCAAACTATGTTATTAGCATTCATGGGGGTAATCTGCTGATTCTCCCTCACATTAAGATTGTCTACAAAAATCAAATAAAAGTAAGGTTATATCTACAATATCCATCACTGTTTTTCATTATTTTATGAAAATTTGTCAATTTCTCATAGTTATAAGTTATCTATATAAGTTATTTTCCTGAATAAAGGAAATAATTGTTTTTGATAATTTCTGGTTTACTTTCCACAATGATATGCTAATATCTCACTGATAAACACCGAACCGAAATAGTTCGAATGACATCAAGACAGGCAGTGGCTCTATTGCCAGTACCGACTCCTGAGGCGAAGGCGTTCCAATTGAGTTTAGTCGTGGAAAGAAAAGGAAGTACAAAGTATATTCAATAAAATTGTTATGGTATTGGGTGGAAGAAATAATTTTACAAAACATATAAATATAAATAGAAATTATTATATTCAACCCAATCATAACAAATTGAATCCAAAGTAAGGGCAAAATAACAATCATTATTTCATTACAATTTGACAACCAACATAAAGGCAAATAAGGTAATAACAATTGGCAGCAACGTGGCGAGAAAACATTAGCGTTAGCTGGCAATTATTATTTCATAACAATTTGGAAAATTAGTAATTGATATAACATAACAATTGTCTCCCAACGAAAGGCAGAATTGACAATTAGCTATCATCATATCAGAACAATTGGTACCCAACATAAAGGCAAAGAAGGTAGAGAAAATATTCGTGGGTGAAATCAATAATAATTGTTATATCTTAACAATTGGCTTTCCAAATCAGTGCGAAAATATTTGTAATCATAATAATAATAAATTAAATAATTAACAAAACAACCCATCATTATAATTGGCTTCCAACGCGGAGCGAAAATAATTATAATATCAAATCATAACAACAATAAATCATCTTACAAATCCATTACAATTGGCTCCCAACGTGTAAGGCTAAATATTGGTGAATAAAAAATGGATTTGAGAGATGGTAAGAAAGGTACAGAAGATAGAGAGAGAGATGATCAGGAAAAAGGAGAGGGTAGTAATGTGAGAGGGAGTGAAATAAAAAGTGAAAGTACAGAAATGGAGAGTCAACTTAAAAAATTCATGGATTTCATGAAACATGAAATAAATGAAATAAAAAAAAAAAAAAAAAAAATTCAGCAAGTATGAAAAATGATATGAAGGAAATGAAAGAGGGTATGAAAGAGGATTTAAAAGAAAACTCAGCAAGAATGGAAGAAAAAATAGAAAGAATGAATGATGGAATGAGAGAAAGTATGGGAAGAATGGAGGAAAGGATGGAAGAAAAAATGGGAAATATGAAGAATGAAATGAAAGAATGTTTGAAAAATAAAATAAAAGAGTTGAAAGAAAACACACAAGTATGGAAGGAACATTGAGAGAAAATGTGAAAGAAAATATAAAAGATATGAAAGAAAATATGGAATGAATGGTAAACAAAATACAAACTGAATCTGAATGAAATAAAGAAGAATTTTTAGAAATGCATAAACAATTAGAAACTAAAATAGGACAACAAAATGAGGAATTTTATGTGGCAATAACACAAGAAGTATCCACTATAAATAATCATGTAGAAAGGCAGAATGAAAAAATAAAAGACATGAAATTAGATATGAATAGTAAACAAGAAAGAGTTAAAAATGATATAAGTACTCTCGATAAAAAAGTAGAAAAACAACATAAAGATACTAATTTAAAAATAATAAATGTAGAGAGTGAAATAACTGAAAATGTAGAAGAAAAGATAAAATTATTGGAATTAAGAAGAATAGACAATAATATAGGGAGTAGAATCATTAATAATTGTCATGGAATACAAATAAATAATAAATTTGAGGGCAACATAAAGAAATTACATCCCATCACATTTATTAAAATAATAAAAAATAAAACAAGACATATAAATGCTATTGAGGAATCGAAAGAGATTATTAGACAGTATTTGTTTAATCAACCTTGTATATGGTTTAATATCCAGGAAAATAATATCAATTGTTTTCAAGATTTTGAAAATCAATTTTTAAAACAATATTGGGGGGAAAATGCACAATTAAGTATTAGAGACAAGTTACAATTTGGAAAATTTGACGAAAGAAGAAGTATGAATTACAATAATCATGCAATCCAAATGTTTGCAATGGCACAGTACTTAGATCCGGTTATGAGAGAGGAAGAAATAGTAGGTAACATCAGTAGGCATTTTAAACAAGAAATATTTGAAGTTATAAAAATGCATGAGATTAAAACTATGGAGAGACTTAGTCAATATTTATTGAGATTGGAGATGACATTATCATATAGAAGTTGGGATGATAATAACCAACAAAGGAATTCACAATAGAACAGTGATGATTATCAAAGAAGCAATCAATATAATAATAGAAATATAAACAATCATTATGAACCACAATAATAATAAAACTAATAGATATTTTAATAATAATTATTATGATAGGAATGGGAATAACAATAGACAAAATAATCAAAATCAAGGCTATCAAAGAAATCAAAATGTCAATGATAATAATAATAATAATAACAATTATAACAATAATAGAAATAATTACAATACCAATAATAAGAATTACGCTCAACAATATCAAGGACAAAGGACTTATCATAAGACAGCCACAAAATAATTCCTGCATGAATAACAACCAAACAAATGACAATACAAAACGTGTATATTTGAATAGGAGATGCCAAAGTGCTGAAAATTTGCATGAAAGAGAGGGACAAGGATCATCAAATGGGGAAAATAATCAAATAAATGTTCCCACAACAAGCCAGATAGAACAAAATTTTTGCTAGGAAAACCATATGTTAGGCTGGAAAACACAAATTACCAACACCCTATTGAATTTATAATGAATGATGAAAATATGGAAAATGAACAATATAAAGGATTAATAATTTTAAAGGGAAAGATAGGAAATAAAATAATAAAAATATCAATTGACACAGGTTCTGAAGCATCTTTAATTGAATAAAATTGTTTAGAAGATTTGATGAAGGTTAAAAATATCTTAGTAAAGATGCCAAAAACAAATTTAGTGGGTATAAATGGTAAAAAACTAGCGGAATCAAATCAATATGTAAATTTAAAATTGGAGATTGATGATAAGAATATTGAATTGCAACTATTAGTAGTTAAAGATATGGAGTTTGATGAAATTATAGATACTGATCAACTGGAAAAAGTAAAAGCCAAGATTTACTATTATAAAAAAAAAATTGGAAATGGATGGAAAATGTTGTGTACAAAAGGTATGAATGGGATATACAGTGCGCGTCAAAATTATGGAACAAATTCGATATTTTGCAAGCCATGTACTTTTGACAAAAATCCTAAAGTAGGTCGATTTTTATTTTAAAATGCCGATTTTTTTATGTATATTCTAAAGAGGTTATGTCACTGGTTTTGACTTGGTGAAGTAATCGGTAATTTTTTTAAATTGGAATAGATGTCTTGTGATACCTCATCTGAAAAGGCCTTTCAATACTGCATTCAATGATAATTATTAATTAGATATTTTTTCACAGGGTGAACAAAAATTAATATTTTATTTCAATAAGAGAATAACTTTATATCCAACAAAATAGAACAGTTAAATAAGATGTTCGAAATGCCATCCACCAGTCTCTTGACAATAAGCAAATCTACGGACACATTCCTCTTGCACATTGCGAATAACTTCCGGAGTAATTCTGTTAATTTCGATCCTAATTCGATTTTTCAACTCTTGTAGATTTCGCGGCCTATCTACATAGACCTTCGATTTCAAATAACCCCACAAGAAAAAATTCAGGGGCGTAAGATCTGGAGATCTTGGGGGCCACTCTATCGGTCCGCGTCTACCAATCCACCTCCTAGGAAAACAGTTATTCAAAAACTCGCGAACATCATGTGCATAGTACGGGGGTGCACCATCTTGTTGCAACCAAATACTTTCATTTGGTGAGTTAGGATTGTTGGCGTTTGGAAAAATATATTTTAATTATTATTACATTATGATTATGAAATTCTTGTATTGTCATCGGTCCTTGATATGTGTGACAAATTTCAGATTATTTGGAAGATTGAAAGTGGGTGAATATTTACTTCCAAGATTTTATTACATTGTGAGTTATTTAGTTACAAGTGAAGATAATAGAAGCGTGTTGAAATCCCCTAATCCCTTAGACTGCCCTGGCAGACTAGTGAGTCAGTGCTCTACTACACCAATGGATCCTTTCCAAATATTAATCGTTAGCTATTTCCTAGTCTGAAATGGAAACAAAAGACAATTACAAATTAATGTCATAATAGGCATTTAGTGTCAAATAAATGTCACTTGAAATATCAAGAAATATTCTTCTCAAATTCTGAGTGAAAAGGTTCTGAAAGTAAACTATGGCTACTTTAAGTGAAACCCAACGCATTGAAATTTTAATTTTTATTGGATGCGGAGATAGAACCAGAACTCAGCAAGAGGTATGCGACTTGTTCAATTCGAAGTATCCAAATAGACCTATCAGTCGTTCAACAGTCAGTAAGATTGAGAAAAAATTTAGAGAAACTGGTCATGTCAAACATATTCCGAATGCTGGACGTCCTAAAATAGAAGAAAACGTGAAACTTGATGTTCTATTGGGTGTAGAGAATAATCCTCACAATACTTCACGACAAATTGCAGCAGACCTTGACATATCTCAAAGTTCTGTATTACGTATTCTAAAAGCAGAAAAGTACCATCCATACAAAGTACAGCTACATCAACAACTCAATGATGATGATCTCGATCGCCGTGTGGAGTTCTGTGAAATAATGCAGGATTTGTGTAACCGCAATCCACGTTTTATAAAACAAATTCTGTTTTCCGATGAGGCTACGTTTTGCCTAAATGGTTCAGTAAATCGTCAGAATTGCAGATATTGGAGTAGGGATAATCCTCACTGGATGATGGACGGGCATACTCAATACCCTCAGAAAGTCAATGTTTGGGCAGGGATAATAAACGACAGGATTATTGGCCCGTATTTTTTCGAAGGAAATCTCACAGGGGAGCGTTACTTGGAATTTTTAAGAAATAAACTCATACCTAGCCTTGCCGATATTTTTCCAAACGCCAACAATCCTAACTCACCAAATGAAAGTATTTGGTTGCAACAAGATGGTGCACCCCCGTACTATGCACATGATGTTCGCGAGTTTTTGAATAACTGTTTACCTAGGAGGTGGATTGGTAGACGCGGACCGATAGAGTGGCCCCCAAGATCTCCAGATCTTACGCCCCTGAATTTTTTCTTGTGGGGTTATTTGAAATCGAAGGTCTATGTAGATAGGCCGTGAAATCTACAAGAGTTGAAAAATCGAATTAGGATCGAAATTAACAGAATTACTCCGGAAGTTATTCGCAATGTGCAAGAGGAATGTGTTCGTAGATTTGCTTATTGTCAAGAGACTGGTGGATGGCATTTTGAACATCTTATTTAACTGTTCTATTTTGTTGGATATAAAGTTATTCTCTTATTGAAATAAAATATTAATTTTTGTTCACCCTGTGAAAAAATATCTAATTAATTATTATCATTGAATGCAGTATCACAAAACATCTATTCCAATTTAAAAAAATTACCGATTACGTCACCATGTCAAAACCAGTGACATAACCTCCTTTAGAATATACATAAAAAAATCGGCATTTTAAAATAAAAATCGACCTATTTCAGGATTTTTGTCAAAAGTAAATGGCTTGCGAAATATCGAATTAATTATGATGATGATAAAGATGAAATAAATGAAATGAAATATAAATTTAATGATGAATATAAAGGGTATATTGATGAATTATTAAATAAATATAATAAGTTAATTATGTATGAATCAAGAGTTGCAAAAGAGTATGTACACAAAATAGAAGTAAAAGAAACAGAAAAGTTCAAATAAAAAAACTATCCAATTCCTTATGAGTACAGAGAACAAGTTTAAGAAGAATTAGAGAAAATGGTAAAACAAGGTATAATAGAAAGAAGTAACAGTAATTACATCAACCCTATCGTAGTAGTTGTAAAAAAGAATGGTGAGCTGAGACTATGTTAAGATGCTAGAGAACTGAATAAAATAACAATTCCACAATATGAATCTCCTTTAAATACAGAAACTATTTTTGGTAAAATAACAAATGCAAAAATATTTCCTAAAATAGATTTGAAACACAGTTTTTGGTTAATACCACTACATGAAAATTCTAGAAATTATACTGGTTTTTGTATAGAAGGTGTTGTATATAGATTGTTGTTCCATATGGTTTACAATCGGTTTGTCCAGCATTAGAACGAGTATAACATAAAATACTTGACAAATATGAAAATTTTGCTTTACATTACATTGATGACATCTTATTATATTCTGGAAATGAAACAATGCATAAAGAACATTTGAAAAAAATATTTCACATACTAGATGAATTAGGGCTTGAAATAAATATAGATGAATGTGAATTTTTCCAGCAGGAAATTAGTTATCTAGGTTACAAAATAAATAAAAAAGGTGTAGAAATGGATCCTGAAAGAATTGAAACCATTAGAGAGTATGTCAGGCCACCTAATTTAAGAACTCTTAGAGGATTTTTAGGAATATTGAACTATTTTAAAAAATTAATTCCAGACCTAAGTAATAAAGAATTACCATTAATATCACTTTAAAAAAGAATGTTAAGTGGAAATGGGGAGACGAACAGGAAAAAGCATTTTCCGAACTAAAAGACATATTTATTCAAAATTTAACAATATTTCATCCCAATTATGATGAACCTTTTGTATTGAGAACTGATGCATCTATGTTAAGATTTGCAGGAGTTCTGATACAAATACAAAATGGAAAAGAAGTTCCAATATCTTTTGTTTCTAGAATTACTAAAAAACATGAACGAAATTATACTGTTACGGAATTAGAACAAAGTTTCATCACAGACACTTTAACGAGAATGGGGATGGGAAAAACACATACTCCTAGACAGGTAAAAATAGGGATAAATATTTTTTTAAATAATATAGGTTTGTTTTCTGACATTCAAATTAGGCAAGATCAGTATAAATTAACGAAAAAAGAGGAACAATAAACAAAAATGGTATAACAATAAAAATAGTAAATGGTGAAGAACTATACGTTATCACAACGGAATTGGCAGAACTGGTGATTACATATATACATCAGAAATACATACATATAGGGATTAGAAAAGTTTGGTTAATATTCAGAGAAAACTATATAAGTTCACAAGATTTGGAATTAACTGAAAAAATCATAGCCATATGTCAAGTTTGTCAATTAAGTGAACATAAAAATAACATTTATAAAAATGAAACAAAAAGTATTATTACAACAAAACCTTTACAAATAATATCAATAGATTTTGTTAGTGATTTGATACCAACGTACAACAATAATAAACATATATTTGTAAGAGTGGATCATTTTTCAAAATTTATCAAAATATATTCTACAAAAAGGACTAATTTTAAAACTGTAAAAATCTTTTGACAAAATTAGGAAAACCCGAACAAATTATTTTAGATAATGCTACATACTTTACTAATGAACAAATGAAAAATTTTTGACAGAGTGTGGGAATGCAATTTAATTTTACTAGTATTAGACATCCATCATCAAATCCAACAGAAAGATATACACAGGAGGTAATCAAATATTTGAGATTGACGTCGCAGCAAAATCATAAAACATGGGATGAAAAATTAGAGATAATAGAAAAATATTTCAATGAAGTACCTAGCACTATTACGAAAGAATGTCCTATATACATTATGACAGGAAGAATGCCTGAAAGAGAATGGACTATGAATGGAAGAAATATGCAAGAAATAATAAATAAAATGAATATAAGAATTAAAAGAAATGCTGATAAATATATAAAAAAGGAAAATAAAAGAGGAACTAAAAGGACAAAATTTAAGAAGGGAGAATTAGTCATTATAAAAGCATGAATAATACCAAATAAAAGACTAGGTATTTGTGCAAAACTTTTAATGCCATCTGAAGGACCCTATGAGGTTGACAATGAGAATGCAATAATTAGTTATAGGTTAATACATCCTCAGACAAGGCAATTGAGAGTAATATTCAATATTGAAAATGTTTACAAATATAAAACATAAATATAAAATATTTTTATAAATATCAATTTTAAAATAAAAAGAAAAAAAAATTATGTGCTGTAAATAATAGTTATCGTTGAAGAACTTGTTTTCTCGAACTGGTAAAATTTTAAGATTTTCTAACTAGTAGAAAAATATTGAATATAAATTTAGGATGTTGTTATGTAAGGAAGGACCAGTAATATATTTTAAAGGTCAAAAAGAAATAATTTCTTAAAATATCCACAAAAATAATAAATATTCAATAGTTAGTAGTTCATGAGATATTGTTTTTAAATTTTTTTTGAGATTATATTTCCTTTATGAAGCCTCTGTATAACATTGATAGGTAAATATATGCAAATACTATATTGCAATCATTTTCCTACATTTTCAAAAATGATTACAACACATGATTGTTTGAAATACAACAAAAAGTCTAGATTTACAAAATTATTTTGGATTAAATGTGATCAACAAAATTATAAGGTTGAAACATACAATATATGAAATTGCATCTAACTAAAATGGGAGAACAAGAAACTTCTTGATGACAATAGCCAATCAGGAAACAGAGATGGTTAGACAAAAGATTTGAAATTGTGGAAAAGTAAGAACACAGAAACGTCAAAGATAATTTTTTTTTTTTTTCTATATGTTCTGGTTCCCACGAAAAGGTATATCCTGTAATGTTCAGAGAACATCGTGGGAACCAAGGGAAAGAAGGTAGGAGTTGGTGTTCTTCTTAAATTTCTGGAGGTTGTATGCCTCGGGGAACACCTCCCTAGGCAATGAGTTCCAAAGCCTCGCAGTTCGTTGGATGAATGAGTCTTTGGAAAGTGATGTTCTGCAGGTCTCCAAAGTGACCACGAAGGGGTGTGAAGACTGAACTTGACGGGTTAATCTCGAAGAGACTGCCAAAGGAGGAACGATTGTTGATATTTCAGAAGAGCATCGCCCATGAAAATATCTATAAAATAGAGACAAATCGCCAACTTTTCTACGGTGTTCCAGACAAGTGAGCGAGTTTGTAAGCGAGGCATCACCGACGAGACGAATTGCTCTTTTTTGGACAGAATCCAATAGCTTCAGGATATGTTTAGGTGCCGCACTCCAAATATGGGAACAGTATTCCAGGACAGGTCGGATCTGTGCCTTATAGATCATAAGCAGCTGACTGGAGGTGAAATAGCTCTTGGCACGAAACAAAAAACCAAGTTTTTGGGATGCACTTTTGGCAATGGACCCAGGAAAGGTTATTGCTGATAGTAATACCAAGCATCGATATGGATGACTTCAGTGGTATGGTTACTCCTGACAAAGTTATGTTAGGCACAGTGAGATCGGCTTTTCTAGAGAAAAGACATGCTTGTGTTTTGTTTGCATTGAATTCTACCAAGTTATTGGATCCCCATTCGAGAATTGTTGCTAAGTCCATATTTATATTGTTAACATTTCTTCCTCGTTCATTTCTGGTTTCACGGGCTGATACAGGGGCCCTGGAAGAGAAAGCGGTATGGAGGGTACTATCATCGGCAAAGCTGTGTACGGGACATGAAGTTGCTTTCAACAGGTCGTTGATGTGAAGTAAAAATAGTGTTGGTGCTAGAATGGATCCTTGCGGAACACCAGCATTTATGAGTAGAGTGTCAGATGAAACTCCATCGACCACTACATGATCACATATTGTATTTAGTTTATAAGAAATGTAAAATATGTTAGTTGATAAGTTTTCTCAAATAACACCAAATTAGTGGAAGTGCGACAAGAAAGTGCGCGATTTTGAAAATTCAAATGAAAAGACAAAACAGAAATGGTATGCAGGTGAAGAAAAAACAAAGCGAGGGGAGATTGAAAAATTTTTTTAGAAAGAAGCCACGTACAAAATTTGAGAGAAAATAAATTGAGGATTTTCACCAATGATAAGGTAGTTTTTCCTACAATAACAAACCAGGTCAACCAATGGATAATTTCGACACAAAATAAATAAGGATAAAAGAAGATTACCTTTTTTGTCCTCCACATGAAAACTTGTCCAAGCTGATTACGGGAATTGTGGATGGTTCCTTTGCAATGGAGAGTTCCTGAGAGAAGTGGATGGAATAGGAATTCAGATTATGGCCAGGTAATGCATCAGCGACATTCCAGCTCCAGGTATAAACTCTTTTAGTGCACATCACAAACAGAATCACTTTACAAAGTAACTCGTATATCTGAAGAACTTTATATAATTTGATATTGAACTATAAAAGAATTCTTTCAAGTCAAAAGAAAAAAGTGAGGTTATATTTACAATATCCATCACTGTTTTTCATTATTTCATGAAAATTTGTCAATTTCTCATAGTTATAAGTTATCTATCGCAGGCCAGGTTAATATAAGTTTTCCTGAATGAAGGAAATAATTGTTTTTGATAATTTCTGGTTTACTTTCCACAATGATATGCTAATATCTCACTGAACCGAAATAGTTCGAATGACATCGAAACAGGCAGTGGCTCTATTGCCAGTACCGACTCCTGAGGCGAAGGCGTTCCAACTGAGTTTAGTCGTGGTAAGAAAAGGAAGTACAAGGAGTAAAAATAATAAAAAATTCACATATATTCAATAAAATTGTTATGATATTGGGTGGAAGAAATAATTTTACAAAACATATAAATATAAATAGAAATTATTTTATTCTACCCAATCATAACAAATTGACATCCAAAGTAAGGGCAAAATAACAATCATTATTTCATTACAATTTGACAACCAACATAAAGGCAAATAAGGTAATAACAATTGGCAGCAACGTGGCGAGAAAACATTAACGTTAGTGGCAATTATTATTAAAAAAAATTGGTACCCAACATAAAGGCAAAAAAAAATTTGTAGGTGACATAAAATAGTATAATTTAACGATTGGCTTCCCAAAGCAGTGCGAAAATATTTGTAATCATAATAATAATAAATTGAATAATTAACAAAACAACCCATCATCACAATTGGCTTCCAACGCGGAGCGAAAATAATTATCATATCAAATCATAACAACACTAAATCATCCTACAAATCCATTACAATATATATATATATATATATATATATATATATATATATAAATCTGTGTGTGTGTGTGTGGGAAGTATTTGCTGACTAGTTAGGTATAAAACTAGGGATATTGGGGTAAGCAGCAATGAAATTCTATATAATACTTCGTCTCACTCAGAAGCACTAGCCTTGAACAGTAATAACTCGAACATGGTCTCAAACAACAATGAAATTAAATTTATAGTATAGATCATTTTCGAACAGAATAATTTCTCATAAAAGTGACTGCAGATTGCATGAAAGATGTTCTCTGACAGAACATGTGAATAAATTTGACCTTCAGATGAATAACGATTCAGTGAAAGTGCTAGCGACGGAGTCACATACATCTGAGAGAACATTCTTAGAAATGGCTTTCATTTCCCAAGAAGACAATTGCATAAATAAAAAAAACAGATATTAACCATTTGAGTGAGATCTACTCTTATTTATTGTCTTTAGATATCAATCAAAATTGACCACAATGTAATATCGAATAATAGTTCATTTCAACATTACCGTCCCCTGGTAACATCAGATAGTACTTATCTAACAGTTGGCACCACTGTAACTATTTTCAAGTGATACCCGTCAGGTGTCATTGGCTTAAATATTATTGCGGGATTTATTTCTAACCTGTCAGTTTCACTTGTCACACCACATAGAGTACACATTTATATCTATATAATTTTAAACGATGCTAATGTGGTTGTAGTAACTTTGAACTTGGTTTTATTCCTTGATCAATGATTTTTTTTACCAGCGGTATTTTTTTACATCAGATTTCTGGAGGAAGAACATTTGCTATTTGTCAATATTCGGGTAGTGCTGGTAGAATACCGGATTCGCCTTTTGAACCAAGCTGATATAATGGCGGAGGAAAGAGTTATTGAGCCATCCAAGAGCCCTTCGTGCTCGTCTGTCGTTATCTTCCGGAAGAGAGATAATAAGCCCTGGTTGTGTGATGATTTCCAGCAAATCAATTCCATTTCCGGCTACCGTTCATCAACATTGTCCTGGATGAACTGCGGTGCGTTGGATATTTATCAAGCGTTGACCTCCGACGAAGATACTGGCCGGTACTCAGAACATATTGGCAATCTGCGCAAAGTCTTCCAACGTATTGCCAACCACAGGACGAAAGATCACTCGAATACTTCCTGGAAATGACCTCGTAGTACAGGCACTTCTTATCATCTTTTTGAAATGGCCGCATTGCTGCTTTGCCTACTGAAGAAAAGCCGCAATCGTTAGTCAGGCTCCGATTGGAAAGAAGCATTTCAAAAACTCAGGGAATGCGTCACCTGAGTATTTGCTTTTCTCGGCTTCCCCTGGCCCTTCTCCTTACAGACTAATGCATCCGACCAATGTTAAGGGGCCGTTTTTACACAGAAAGCAGATGGCAGTTGAATATTATTTCACGGTACTCACTGATCATCAGGCCTTTCGCTGGTTGCATTTGACCAAAAGTCCTGCTGACCGTCCTGCTCATCGCAGCATATTTCTGCAGGTGTACGATTTCAATTTTGCGTACCGTCGAGAAGGTGTGGAAAAGATAGCACATGCACTATCAGGAGAACTATGCAAAGAATTGGATCATGACCATGAAGAGATCGCTACCGATCGCGTGATACGAGAAACAGAATGAAAATACAACGGAAACACGAAGAACAATGTGGATGGTAGAAGCACGTAGCTTCCAGGAATGTTCGTTAATTTTTTGTTCGAAGTTTTTCTTTATTTCCAAAAAGTGAGCTCAATAGGCTTGTTATAGGGGTACCAACCTCATAATACAGGTTATTATTGGAGTTACAGTCGTAGGATATAATGGATTTTTTTGAATAAATCCAGTAGCTGAAAACTATTCAAGACCATTGCATAATAATTAGGGGTACTCACCTCATGATACAGGTTATAATTGGAGTTACAGTCCTAGGATATAATGGATTTTTTTGAATAAATCCAGTTATGCTGAAAGCTGTCGATAAACTATTCAAGACCATTGCATAATAATTCCAAAAGGTATCAATTGATGCGAGTACCATCTTGCACCCCTACTACAATCCACTGCAGCCCGCGCATCCTGTACTTCGGAGTGAGGGAAGGTAGGGTATGCGACGTTCCAAAGCAGAGAAGCTACCAACACCACGGAGACGGGAAACCAGACAAAGGAGAGGAAAAACCCAGATAACTGCAAGCCAGCTGGTCGAAAGTAGTGATGAAGTCAGTTGAAGCCAGGTCCGCAGATTAAGGTAATCAGCCATGCGTAAATTATGAAGTGGTGATCGAAGGTAGTGGGGTATGGGAGTAAGATTCGTAATAGCTCAATCGGCTCCCGAGATAAAAGTAGGAATAGTTCTGCAATCCAGTGGCATAATTACATAGGCTCTCCGGAGTCAAGATTATAAATAATCTCGTATCTAGTGTTACACTTCACTTACCTACCACCCCGATGAACGAACGGCTACCGGAGAGCTGTGTACCACTATTCCGCTTGTAAACCCCTTTGTGAAAGTCATGCTACGATGAACCCCGCATATGTTTGAGTGTTCTACACACAATAGAATTGTAGAAAATGAAATTGTTCAAGTTTTAGAGATCTTTTTAATCTTTGATTGAAGGCATTCGGCATTCCGGCAGACTCGCCAGTAGAGGTCAAGTCTGCTCTCTGGCTTCCGGAACAATAGAAGATAGTGACTAAAGTTCACCTTTGAGTCGCAGATGATTCCACATCTGATTTCATGAACCTTCTCTGCATATTTTCAAACAAATCTATGGGATGATATTCAGTGGAAGCATAAAGTCTACCTCAAACTGACTTCTTTACATTCAATTTATGAATAATCGATCGAACGCGTTGATTGTCAAGAGACTAATATAATGTTGATTAATTTTTGAAATTTCTGAAAACCAATGGAAACTTTTAATTCAAATCATTCATGTACGTTTTGGCCAATAAAAACATTATTATAGTGGGAATATTCTACCTCGAAAATTGCCGCGGGAATTTGAGGTATTTTGTTTTCATAGTCAGAAAAGTATATTTTTAATTTGACGTCTGTCATCAATTCAAGTGAGAAATGAATCGAAACCGGTTTAGTACAATGTATCATTGTGCGAGGAAATGTGTATTGTGATCGTAACATCAAAAAATAATCTATAGAATACCACACGACAGTTCGATAAAGTAGAAAATAGTTCTCCAGATTTCTTTCTCAAACTTGTTGCCATTTGGCAATAGCCACTCGAGCCCGTTGGGCTCTCGTGTCTATTGCCTGGTAACAAGTTTTCGAAAATCTGTCGAATTATTTTCACTTCATTCTCACTCTCTTGTGATATTACATCTGAAAACAATATGATTATGACTATCTGAAAATATGGAGAGAATTTGAAATTGAAAAATGCTCATCAGCTTCATATTATTCGTGAGTTCTAATATTATATTTTGATCGATCATCGCCAAACATTCCATGATGCAAATTCTTATATCAAAGTTCTGATAACATCCTGAAATACCTATGATAGGAATAAGTGTACTAACACCTTTTTGATCATTGTTTTCTAGTGGATATAATAATCCCCATATCTTCCAAATCAAATAAAGCCGCCTGAAAGTGTAATTATAGGATATGCGTCATGGTTTATTTTTCCGAAAAAACTGTAGATTTTTTTATTATTCAAGTATATTATATTATTATTTAACAAATGACTGTAAATGATTATAGAAATTCATAAAATCCACTCTTCCATTGCCGCAGGTGGACACTAGTATCCTATCAACTGATAGAAATAAAACAAAATTAAATATATCTCAACAGATAAATACTTGGAGTGTATTGCACGTTCTGTCCAGTACGATGTTGGAGGTCACAGAGAGTCTCTCATATTCATACAAAATTGTATTTTAGAAATACCAAGCTCTCTTTTCATTAAAGGATTTTAATTTTTCCCCTCACTATATATTCACCAATTCAATATCACGCACATACATCGTTTCCCCGGAGATCAGGTTGCCCATTCAACATAACATTTATATCCACTTTTGTTTTCCAGGAGAGATATCGAAACAGTTGAAGGATAGTTCAGCGAAGACTATTATAACGACTACAGAATTGTTCGAAACAGCCAAGGCAGCATCTTTAGCGATAAAACAGCAGATGCCCATAATATCGATGAAAAATAAGGTAATTTGAATGATGGCATCCTATACTGAGTGTTCTCGAAAATCAGGAAATCGTCTACAAAAAAAACGTTAACGAAAGTTAAAAACTGACAGATATATTATTTATTGGACATTTTGGGTATTCCAAGGTCCAGGCAAAATTACTTCCCTGCATAAGGTCTAGTTCGTATGACAGCTTCTCGTATTTGAGATCATAACGTACTATTTTCTGACTAGGGGAAAGTGGCCACCCTTCATGCACATTCGTACAGTAAGTATGACAGAACAACTAAACGGCGCCCAAACACGCGTTTCCTCATGAGCATACTCTTAGCTGCCGCCATGTTACTTGACGATCATTGCGCCAGTCACGCCCCTCTGAGTGAAGTGACAAGGAGCAACGTCTTTTCGCGCCCGGTGAGTAATTGAAGTTTGAAGTTTGTTTATTTGAAAAGGTTATACATTTGTTTAACATAGATCATTTGGACCATTCGGAGATAGGTGGAGAGCAAACTAAGCGCATTTGGCTTGTTTTTTGCTCCCCATCTTCCGCCTCATGGTGACACTTTTATAAATCGAACATGGTAGGACAGAAATGATAGTGACTAGGTATATAACATAAGATAATTAGCCGAGAATATATGATATAACAGAGAAAGTTGGTAGAGCGAGAACATGGTAGTGATACGTTTATAGTATACTATGAGGACATGATGAAACAGTGAAAAAGGTTGGTGCAACGTAAAACCGTGTATTATATTTAAAATATATTCAGTTCGGTTAAAAGAGATTCTTATTGGGTAACGGATTCTATATTATAAATGTGTGTTTTTCAGGAGGGTCATTATAAGTTGGTTGTTATTAATAATGAAATTCTTGATATTTATTTTGTATTTTTTGAAATTGGAAGTTATCCTTATACCGCCTCGTAGTATATTATATAGTTTTGGACCAAAATAAAATATTGTTCTCTGCGTATGACTTTTTTTAAAGGATGGTACGGACAAGTTTTGTGCATATCTGGTATTCTTAGTTTTAATCGTGTTCTGAGTTATTTTGTTGGAATAGATCCAAACGAGGCATTGGAACGCGTATAGACTTCTGACGTCGAATAAGTTAGTTTCTTCATACAATAGTTGAGTATCGAAGCGTTTAGGTTTTCCAAAGATTATTTTTATAATTGAATTTTGGGTCACTTGAATATTATTCAGTACATTCTCGAATACTCCACCCCATACTGTTATGCAATATCTACTTAATGATTTAACCAGGGAATTGTCAATTATCATCAGGTTTTGTTTAGTTAGAACAGCACGAAGGTTGTATATTTTATATGTCAGTTGCCTTAGTCTTTTGACCATATGAGAGACGTGTTCATCCCATGTCATACGCTGGTCCAAAAATACACCTGGATATTTTATTTTCGCCACTTTCTCAATATTTGGGCAGTTGCAGGATATTTTGGGGCAATTTGGCTGATGTATCTGAATGTTTTGCATCTCGGGCTGTTTGTTATTTTGAAGAGAAAATGTTATAAATTTAAATTTTGAAACATTGCGATTGAGGACATTATCATTCAACCATATCCGTATGTCTTCTAAGCTTTGTTCTACTTCATTGTATGCCTGTTGCCACGTATAAGCTTTGAAAATGATTGTTGTATCATCAGCGTATGAAATGAGGTGACCTTTGATATTTCTAATGTCAACTAGGTTGTTAATATAAATTAAAAACAGTATTTTGTTGACGTTAACGATCGCACTGTTATTAGAGTTTTTATGTTCTTGACAAGATAGTGCTGATAAATTCATATTAACATTGTCTATTTTTGGTTTAAGTAAGTAACATTTCTCATATTTAATTCGAATAAATATAAAGTTGTATAGTAATTTTTTGTAAGGGCTGGGGCACATTCCCCTTAAGAACTCATTTACGTAAATTACCGCCAAAACGAGAAATTTCGATTTTTATAAATTGAAATATAATGCATTCTGAAAATTTGGTTTACGCAAACTATAGTTCAAGGTACTTTCCATTCATAACGGTCGAAAACTTTTGATTGAGTTCAGTTTTTTTAGTTCGGACACCAGAAGTCATAAGACCCTATTCAACTATTGTTAGAAACGGAAAAAGAAATAAAAGAAAAAAACCGGGAAAATTCCGTAAATATATATATATGTATATATATATATATATATATATATACTGATAGGTACACCTGAAAAAAATTAACTAGAAGACACATAGGCAGAAGGAATTGAAAAAAATTTACAGGAAAGAAGAGCCGGAGCTAAAGAAATGAAACGTAGTTTGCCGGAACTTCATTCAAGACTGAAATAAAATCAAAGAAAATAAAAATTAATGACTATGAACCTGAAGGGTTGCGAATGAGCTTGCAGAAGAGAGCTCATCATCTCAGCTTGATTTTGATGAGAGCGATGAAGATACCAATTGTTGCAATACAATTGATGTGAGACCAGAGACTATCAAAGATAATTGTTTCATTTAGGTGGGGTTTCTATATTACGTGGGAAAAGTTCTCAGTCATTATTCGAGTACAGAGGTGAAAGTATCTTATCTTCCGAAGAAACCGGGATCATCGTGGTTTTCCCTGATGTAGAAGACATACACATCTTGAGCACCAGTGACGTCGCCATGATCCTCTCTGATCCTGAACCATCATCAAATTGTACAGCTAGAATGTCTAGACTTTATACTTTTGCCATTGATTTAAATGATTCTGAGCAATAACCAAAGTTGACCATATGTCTGATTACCTACTTAAAGTTTAAATTGTCAAAGACTTCTCATACAAATATTTCATTTACACTGATTATAAAAGTTGAAATCACCAATAAGTAGACTAAGTTTCAAATATTTTTATTTTATGTTATTTTCTACCAGAAGAATTTATTCAAGTCAAGTTCAATATTATTGTTAGTTTTCAGATTAATACATATTTTTTGTTATTTAATAAATTCTGGGCAGTTAATTACACTTTCCATTAACCCTGTATGAATCTACCCCATGATGTATAAGTACCTCCCCTGCTGTACGAAAGTACCCCACATGTGGGGTACTCTCGTACAAATATATTATGCTATAAAAACGCTATTAGCCTTTAACCTTTCAACATAACAGTTTCAGACTTTTTTATAATTAACTCCGATATATTTATCACACTTAGAACTAGAGAATTTGGTCAGTTCATTGTAAAGTGAAGAAATAAAAAGGAAAAAGTGTACGAAGGGTGATCACTTTCCCCTATCCATTGATTGACACATAACGACAATTTACCAATCAGTTAATGAAACATCATAGCGTGAGTAAGCTGTGATGTGCCACATTTGATGTTTTTGGTCAGGTATATTTTACACACATTTACAAGAACAATTAACCACATAAGATTTTCTCCGTGTTGTTTATGAATGTTCAAATATGTTGTGATTCGAAATGTTCAAAGGATCTTCAGGATGACCTGTATCATTTGAAGTGGCTGGAACTGAATGCCAAATTTTGTAGGTTGAGCAGCCACCGTAGAATATTCTTTGTCTTTGGATATCCTGAAAGTAGGCATGATTTTATACGAACACATTACTACTGGGTTTCCTAGTCCAGGCCGGCCGATATGCCTAGAAAATACGTCACTTCCGTTTGTTTCTGCAATTTTTTACGAGTGACTCCAGGAATATACAGTGCTAGTCAAAAGTCCCCTCCCCCCCTCGTATCTTTTGAACGGGTATACTTATAATAATGAAATTTGAAGGGTGGAAATAAACGGATGTAGGCTTCTCAACTGGTCATAACAGGTGACGCAATAGTCATAAATGACGTCACAAGGCCACTGTGACCAATAATTTTAAATGGGACCCTATGGCAAGTGACAGCTCGTTTGAAAGGTATTGAAAATACCTATTCAGTCATACCAATTTTGTTTGGGTTTCGGCTGATTTTGATTGATAAATTGAAGAAATACGAAAATTATAGTTTCGCATTTAATTAATAAAGATTTTAAAGTACGCCTCTGGTTAATTGTCAAAAAGGTTGACGTTTTTGAATTCTCTACTTGTCAAAAGTGTTTATACCTTGAAAATTTACCTAAGCTATTGTTTAACGAGACGTTTAAGTGTTTACATAGGCAAAATGGTACGTACTGTAGCCGACAAAGTAGCAGCTATCTTAATAATTGGTGAATGTAGAAACAATTTCCATGCAGCGGAACGACTGTTTAATGAGAGGTACCCCGATCGCCCTATATCGAGGGTTTATTTGAGGGAGCTTCTTCGGAAGTTTGAAGCATCAGGTAGTGTTCAAGATGCCAAACGATCTGGTCGACCAACAATTAGTGATGACAAAAAAATTGACATAATTGGAGAAATGGTAGTGAACCCTACTTCTTCCACAGCCCAAGTTGCGTCTATCTGTGGAGTGAACCCTACATCAGCTAGGGTGTTGGCTAAAAACAAATTTCATCCATACAAATTAAAAATGATGCACCAACTTTCAGATGATGACCCCGACCGAAGACTAGAATTCTGTGAAACTATGTCCAATAAAATGAACCAACAACCAGGCTACATACAGACAATTTGTTTTAGTGACGAAAGTACTTTCTTTCTCAATGGAATGTTAACACTCAAAATGTGAGGTATTGGAGTGACACAAATCCTCACATCTTTCGTGAAAAACATACTCAATTTCCAGAAAAAGTAAATGTTTGGGCAGGTATTTTGGGAAACCACATAGTTGGGCCTCTTTTTCTCAATGCTAACTTAACCGGTGAATTGTATCTGGAGATGTTACAAAATGATATTGAGGCGTTAATTCTTGAAATTCTAGAAGATAATCCAGATGAATTCGACAACTTGGAAATAAAGTTTCAACAAGATGGTGCTCCTGCACACTATTACGGTGCAGTAAGACGTTACCTAGATGAAGAATATCGTGGTAGATGGATTGGACGACGAGGTTCGATCGAATGGCCAGCTCGGTCACCGGACCTTACACCATTAGATTTTTTTCTATGGGGGTACTTGGAATCTAAGGTTTACGCTACAGCACCTGACAGTATTGCCATTCTGAAACAACGAATTGTTGAAGAATGTAGGGCAATTTCCGCTGACACACTGGGACGAGTACGACAAGAGTTTAGCAATAGGATGCATTACTGCCAGGAAGTAGATAGAGCACATTTTGAACACTTATTATAAGAACTGGTTCTTAAATCTTTATTAATTAAATGCGAAACTATAATTTTCGTATTTCTTCAATTTATCAATCAAAATCAGCCGAAACCCAAACAAAATTGGTATGACTGAATAGGTATTTTCAATACCTTTCAAACGAGCTGTCACTTGCCATAGGGTCCCATTTAAAATTATTGGTCACAGTGGCCTTGTGACGTCATTTATGACTATTGCGTCACCTGTTATGACCAGTTGAGAAGCCTACATCCGTTTATTTCCACCCTCCAAATTTCATTATCATAAGTATACCCGTTCAAAAGATACGAGGGGGGGAGAGGACTTTTGACTAGCACTGTATATTTGCCGGGAAAAATGGGAGAGTATTTTGTAGATATCAGTATTTTCACAAAAAAAAAAATAGTTTTACCAAATACAAAATTAGAATCAGAACGGAAAATGATTAGATATATTAGATATGAAACAGTTCGAGGATTGAAACGCCACTGACGTGCGCCAGTTTTTTTTTCAATGTGATTCTAGATTGGGTTTTATGAAGTAGTGCACGAAAACGCGTCATTTCTCCGCATGTAACCTATAATGTATCAATTTCGGTTTCATTATACGACTATCGAGGACCCATCCATTATTTTCAGCAGAAACATTTCATCTTTCACTCATAAAAAATAGTTATCACCACCATTTGAGCTGGAAATAGAAAATTGTAGGTTATGTTTCTGAAAAAAAACGCAATATTGCGTTTGAGATTCAATTCCATATTTTATTTTTGAAAACTGTGGAGAATATCAGTGGCATTCTATGTGAATGTGTATTTGAAGAGTTATCCGTAGAAATCGCAAAAATAACCGGAAGTGACATATTTTCTAGGCCTACCGGCCGGCCAGCATTGGACAACCCAGTGGCAATATATTCGTCTATATTCATGCAGAAACTTGCTGGACTGCGTATTTTTTTATATTTATATATATATTGTAATGAAATGATGATGACTGTTGTTGATTTCGCCCCGCGTTGGGCGACAAATTGTTATGTAATGAGAATTGTAAAAATACTATTGCAATATTTTTGCGTTTCACTTTGGAATACTAATTGTAGATATGTGATAGATAATTTATTTTCTACCCTGTATACTATATTTTGCAATGTAATAATAATTGCTAGCTAACGTCACAGTTCTCTCGTCACGTTGCTGCCAATTGTTATCACTTTTCTTACCACGACTAAACTCAGTTGGTACGCCTCTTGTCTCAGATTTCCGGTTCAGGCAATAGAGCCACTATTCTGGTCTTGATGTCAATTTCTGAGTTTATAAATATGATTGCTGATAATTGTGGAAAACAAAACGAGAAAGTTTCAAAAAACAATTATTTCCTCTATTCAGGAAAACTTATATGAACCTGGCCTACGATAAATAACTTATTCTATGGTCAATCCACGAATTTTCATGGATAATCATGAGAAACAGGTCATGGATAAATAGACACAACCTCACTTTTACCTGGACAGTGAAAATTTCTTTAATAGTTCAAAATCAAATGAAATAAAGTTCTTCTGATGGGATATGAGTTATTAGTGAAGTTGTTCAGTTCGTGATGTGCACTAGGAAAGTTCATACCTGACGCTTGAACTGTCGCTGTTCAATACACAACCAGAATTTGGATTCCTTTTCAATTCAATGCTCTCAGGAACTCCAATACCAAAAAGAAGGAACCATACAAATCCAGAAATCTGTTTTGGAATACTTGTATATGGAGTACATACAAGGTAATGTAGTTTGCTGCCCACACTTATTGAAATTATTGAATTTTTCTTCTCCAAATAAAACGTGGCATTCTTTTTCAAATTATTTTCGATCTCCTTGTGGCTTTGTTTTCCGTCACTTGGATACCATTTTTTCCTCATTCCTTTTGATTTGAATTTCAGAATTCGCGCACTATGTTCTCACATTTCACTGATTGGGGTTATTTGTCAAAACTTATAAATGAATCTATTTTTCCTTTCTTACAGACTATTTACAATATTCAATCATAATTGTCTCTGACACTTTTCCGTTCTTATTTTCTCACAATTTCAAATCTTACATTTGACCATACTGTTCCCTGATTGGCTATTGTCATCAAGAAGTTTGTTGTTCTCTCATTGGCTATTTTCAGTTACTTACAATTTCATATACTGTATGTTTCAAGCTTATAATTTTGTTTATAACATTTTATTCAGGATGATTTTGTAAATCTAAACCTTTCTTGTTGTTTTTTGAATAATTATGGGTTGTAATCATTATGACAGTGTATGAAATTGATTGTATTATAGTATTTGAATATTTTTATCTATTCATTTTATACAGAGGATTAATAAAGGAAATAGAATTTCAAAATATGTAAAAACAATCTCTTGAAACTAATAGCTATTAAGTAATTATTCTTTTCGTGGGTTTTTCCTTTTAATATATATAACTGGTTTTTCATAACTGATATATATATATATATATATATATATATATATATATATATATATATATATATATATATATATATATATATATATATATATATATATATATATATATATATATATATATATATATATATATATATATATTGTTATGATGAGAAATATTAGTTCAATGTAAAAAGGATAACAAGTGATATAATGATACTTATATATCACATAAATATCTGCTAGGTTTGTTTTGTAATTTCCCTATACATTTTACTGTTCTGGAACCTTGTACCATTTTCTAGTCCAAGTACATGTCTCAAAAGTTCAGCACTGGAGTTTCTTTATTGTCATAAGTATGTTGCCAACAATACATTCAATTTGCACAACCTATAAAAATACAAAAATCAAAATTCATGAATAAACTTTGGATCTCAATTAGACAAAATAATACTCAAGTTGGAACATCCTGTATGATAAAATCTAAGCAGAAGAAAACATGAGAGTGAGCTGTCAAAACATTTCAATGGAGTGTGATTAAAAATCATAGAGATATCTCATGTTAAAAATCATAGAGATTGAAAGGAGAAGCTATAAGGATTTATTCCATGAGCAGAAAACGGCACCAGTGGGCGGGGCTAAGTGTAGTATCAATATGGCTATCAATGTTAAAAATAAAAAGAGTGAGTACAAGAAATTGTCGAAAATGAATTTCAACAATTTTTGTATATATAATATGAGCTATAGAGTTATAAATTGTAAATAAAATCCATAGTGTAGAATAAAAAAAATTTCATAGAAAGTGAGCAACAAACCTTAATAAATGAATATATGTGAAATGCAATAATAAGTAAAGTTCAACGACACCAAAGGTCTGCCTTTTGTGGGTTCCGAGTAAGGCAAACAAATAACAAAAGATGGATTGGCCTATACTGTCAGCTGTTGGTGACCTATCAATGTTGCACGAAATTTCCTGCCATTGAATTCCACTTCACTAGGCCTGTGCTCCATTCTGCAAATTATGGATGTCAAATTTATAATTTTTGCATTTCACTTTTTCGTCCTTTGCCGAAAGGCACAATTCTCTGAGAGGTTTGGTTCAAGTTCGAGGAAGACCACAAGCCGTCCTGATGATTGGGAAATCATGAAACAGCTGTAGGAGGATGGTGGCTTTTTTTTACATGGAACAAATCTCTCTTTCTTCCGTTATTTGTTTGCGTTACTCGGAACGCACTAGAGGCTTGACTTTTGGTGTCGTGGATTGACCTATACTGACAGCTGTTGGTGAAATATATATATATATATATATATATATATATATACATATATATATATATATATTCATATATATATATACATTTTTTTTTTTTTCACTTCGGTCAGTCATCTGGTAATTGATTTTGTGGTTTTTTTGATATTTTTCAGATTGTAATACTTCACATATTTACGAAAACGGTTAGGTTCAGTTGCCTGAGTTATTATATATATATATATATATATATATATATATATATATATATATATATATATATAAATATATATATATAAAGTGATAGCATGAGTTGTTATACGAGTTGGTAACATCGGAACCGATTCTGGAAAAAACGTTGGATTCATAAATTGCATACTGACAAATACCTTCGAAGTGTCATCTTATTCAATTTCCTCCTTACTCTGAGAGCATTACGGTTAGGTTGACACCATGGTTTTTCAAATATTTCTATTTTGTCGTTGTTCAAAGTTCCATTTATGGGCAGATTGTAGTGCTCTTGGAATTGAGTGAGCGTCGTAGGTGAATTAATCCTAACAAAAGCATATTTTGAGGTATTTTTCAACATAGGATTCGGTTGTGTCTGCTGTTAGCATACGCAGTGGAAACAACGTCCAACACACAATCGAATCTATCATATGTTTCTCCTGAATTGTGCTCGAAAAGTCATTTCGAATCGTCACTACCGTAACCACTATCGAATGATACAAATATCCAACTGAAGTTTGCGGCTGTTGTCAGTAACATGTATCCAGGCATGATCACATGATTTAGACCCCCTTCTTGATGACTTGAATTTGTTTGTCAATATTTTATACAGAATTGGTGTTTCCAACTGTGGTTTCTGCTTTCACTTTTGAATATGTCGGTTTTTGTTGTCTATGAAAGTTGCTACCAGCAGGCTACATCTTGTTTTCACAATTGCTAATGAAGTGGATTCATTCGTAAATATTTGAAACAAAATCGGTATTTCCGATCATGTTATTCGAAAAAAATATTTTAGTTTTTATGATCTGAGAAAGTCTGTGTTACCTTGTTTTCATATTCGCATACTCTGTAGGGAACGAATTTCAAATGTAACTTGGGAATTTATTCGATAACTAATAACCATTATAATAATTTTTGTACAACCAGACTATTTTCGATTGTTTATCACATCTGTCTCTATGACAGTAGAATAGGTTTAGCGGCTGCTAAGTGAATTCATACATTTTGAAGGATATGAACAATTCTAATATATTATTCAAGAATATTGATTATTACTAATTCTTTTTTACATATATCGGCGTACAAAAAATAGCATCAGAGGTTTACTGGTTTCAGACAATATTGTCAAACATTGTCATCAACCAGTAAACCATCCTTACTGTTCTTGATATTCAATATACTATTCCACTAGTTTTATGGTGGAAGTCAATATTGTACATGATAACTATGATAGCCAAACTGATAACGAGGAAGAGATAAGATCACGTTATTTTCCGTGAATATACAACTCATTCATGGAAATAAAATATGTGTTTGAGGACTTTGACGGCGTTGGAGAGTCTTGGATGCCGTTGGAGGGTGTTTGTGTAAACATAATTCATCTGTCATTGATTTATACATATATATATATATATATATATATATATATATATATAAATATGAAATGCACAAAATTATAGAGGTGACTCCTATAATTTGTGGGGTGATGCTTAGACCTAATGACGTGGAATTTGATGACACGAAATGTCTTGCACATCAATAGGTCACCAACAGATGTCAGTATAGGCCACGACACCAAAAGTCGTACTCCTAGTGCGTTCAGAGTAACGCAAACAAACAACGAAAGTAAGAGGAATTTGTTAAGAATCCAAGAAAGCCACTATCCGCCTACAACTGTTTCATGGTTTCCCAATCATCAGGACGGCTTGTGGTCTCTCAAATTCGTACAAAAATCTCATAGTGTACCGGCATAGAGTACCGGCAAGTATGAAAATGTGAAATGCACAAAATTATGGAGGCGATACCTATAATTTGTGGGGTGAAGCTGGAATTTGATGACACGAAATTTTGTGCACATCAATAGGTCACCAACAGATGTCAGTATAGGCCAATCCATGACACCAAAAGTCGTTCTCCTGCGTTTAGAGTAACGCAAACAAATAACGAAAGTGAGAGGAATTTGTTACGAATCCAAGAAAGCCACCATCCGCCTACAGCTGTTTCATGATTTCCCAATCATCAGGACGGCTTGTGGTCTCTCTCAAATTCGTACCAAAAATCTCATAGTGCTAACACCTACTGGCAAGTATAACAATGTGAAATGCACAAAATTATAGAGGTGACACCTATAATTTGTGGGGTGAAGCTTAGACCCAATGACGTGGAATTTGATGACACGAAATTTCATGCACATCAATAGGTCACCAACAGATGTCAGTATAGGCCAATCCATGACACCAAAAGTCGCACTCCTAGTGCGTTCAGAGTAACGCAAACAAATAACGAAAGTAAGAGAAATTTGTTACGAATCCAAGAAAGCCACCATCCGCTTACAGCTGTTCCATGATTTCCCAATAATCAGGACGGCTTGTGGTCTCTCTCAAATTTGTACAATAAACCTCATAGTGCTAATACCTACCGGCAAGTATGAAAATGTGAAATGCAGAATATAGAGGTGACACCTATAATTTTTGGGGTGAAGCTTAGACCTAATTACGTGGAATTTGATAACACGAAATTTCGTGCTCATCAATAGGTCACCAACAGATGTCAGTATAGGCCAATCCACAACTTCTGGTGTCGTGGATTGGCCTATATATGTATATATATATATATATATATATATATATATATATAAATATATATATATATATATATATATATATACAATCAATAATTTTATTTTTACTTTTTGTAATAGTAAATTCCTGTTGGAAGTACAGTTTTCAATTCATCCAAAAGTATTTTGTTGGGGTAAAGAACATCAAATATTCTATTCCACAACAATGAACCTTTCCCGATTCATGTACTCCATATCTTCTTTTTTCAGAACCCTTTGAAATTGTTGTGACAAACAAATGAGCCCAATATGTCAGGTTGATTCATAATGAGGAAAAGGTCAAAAAATAATTTCTTCGTTAGTCAATAAATTATAATATACTTTTCTGGGAATGAACATTGCAATTTTTTTCCTGCACGTTCCGAAATATAGTTTCAAATCTAGTATTATTTATGAGAGTACTTAAAAAAAAAAATTATTCATGACATGAAACATTCAATTTTCAGGTTTACGAGAAAATATTATTATGTTATTTCGCTTAATTTATTTATATTGCAGTGAAGCATATTCGACTTACGATTGGGATAACTATTCAAAACCATTTCGAGACTGATTTGAGTATAATGGAATCGGAAATAGAACTCCTTTCACAATATGCCAAAGAAGGTAGAACAGTGAGCAAGTTTGTTCTAACCAGATCTGGGATTGTGAGGAATCTTAATTTCAAGAATGACAAAAATCCTGTGAATTTACGATACTTTCTCACAATGCTCTGCCTAATAATGTGTCAATATTTCTACCCAAATGCTTGTTGTAAATGAGATGGATAACTCCAACTAACAAGTTTTGGAGGAGCCGTTGTGACTTTGTAAACTCTGATCTGACCAACGGTATACTTGTATGATCATGCAATTCAAGATCGAAGTACTATCATGGAATATTGTGATATGACTGTTTCAGTCTGGATGATAGTTGCAATGTCATGTATGGTTTGCAAGCAATTCTGTTACTGCATTTGTGAATATGAAACCTACATTTCGAGGAATCAATACATAATATTCAATTGTTTTTCTTCAGACATACGATGCCTCCGGCAGAGTACAAGATGCGAATCATATCATAACGGCAAGATAAAACATTTCACGATGAAAATTTTCATGATTAAATAATTTTCCAAACCTAGTCTTTTGGAAAACCTGAGAGCAACAAGTTGTATACCACTATTATCAATCACAATAATTATTCTATTCTATTATGTACCATATTCAGGAATGTGCTGTGTATAAATATCAGCTTCAACAAGAAACCATGCAATGTAACTGCATTAGCAAGGGATGTTGCCCATTGAGGTGATTTGGTGTTTTTCACAGAATTTCCAATGATTGGAACGAAATATAAAATATAATTAATTTTCATTAACATAACATGGATTTGTGTAACACTTGCAAATCATCCAGAGAACAGGAAAACATTCTCAATTGAAAATTGATTAGAAAGATTTTACTGAAAGTTTTCAATTCCAACACAATAATGAAGTTATTTTTTGTTATATCTAGCAGAAAAAAAAACTTTTACGGATAGAGCCACGCTGGGCATTGAACTACATCTGATAGACATTGAGAAAAGACCCTAATTCAAAAGAAATAATTCGAAAAAAAATATTTGCATTTTCATTCAGATAGTTATTTGATTTGTTATTTCAGTCTGAATTGAGAACTCATAGAAATGAATGAGGCGACAACAAAAAATATTTTCCAAGAAGGAGTACTCACCAGAAATTATTTGTTACATTGATGCGAGAGGAGCATCGCATTCACTAGGTCTTCTATACATTTTTGTCGACGAGAATCTATTTCACGACAAGATTATCGGGAAGACCGGAAGAATTGGGAAACACATTTTCCAGAAGCAATCTCACAATTCGGGTGACACTTTGAAATTTGTGTTTTTTGACCTGTTTCAATGTCGCAAATAGTTTCTGGTGAGTTACTGTAGGGAACATTCTTCTTTGCCTCATTGATTCAGGAGTTCTTAATGAAGATCAGAATATAAAATAAAATGAATATCTGAATGAAAATAAAAAAATTTACTTTCAGATTTTATCTTTCAAGTTAGTGTCCTTTCTCAATATCTATCAGATGAAGTAAAATGTCCAGCGTGGCTATAGTCTAGAAATTAGTTGTTTTTTGTTAGATATTACTAAAAATAACTTCATTATCGTCGTGGATTTTTCAATTTTCAGAACAAACCTTCTAATCAATTTTTAACTGAGAATGTTTCTCTTTTCAACGGGAATAACATCCAAAGTGGTAGAGTAAAGGGCCTTCTGCGGAATTCTGTTAGTTTGGTGACTATAGCATCACATCTATTATAAAGTTCAATGTCTCTTCCTTACAATTGGACTTTCGAAATTCGAAAAATTGGACAATTTGGTCTGTATGCATCAAATCCATTATAAAAATGCCTAGATTGAATCATTCTGTTTTTAGAATGAAATTTGGAGTTATTTTGACCATTTTGCCGGTCTCCCCGTAAATAAGATCACTTAAATTGAAAAAAGTACTTTCTAACATTATGACAGATTTCAGTATTTCAGTAAGATAGCATTAAGTTGGGCTTTCAAAATATATTTTTTGGGAAAATGTAGTCTGTTTGCATCATATCAATTATAAAAAATGTCTATTCTACATCATTCTGTTTTTTGGTATACAAATCCAAGTTATTTTAGCAATTTCTTATACGATTCCAGGGTTCCAAGGTATTTTTAAGTTTTGGGTATCAATTGAATGGGAATTTTTCCATTCCCGGTATCGGTCTCGAAGGATTTCATTGTCAACTCAATAAGTTGGGCATTCGAGATGAAAATATATATATATATATATATATATATATAATATAATGATTATGTATTTGTTATGAACAATAAATTGTATATTTTACATTGGATATCAAGCTTTAATAATGTATTTTATCATGGATTCAAGGGATAATACATAACATAGGAAGCACACATAGGAATATATAATAGAGAAAAACAAGACATTCATAACTTACAGTGTAAGTGAGGTTATGCGGCGATGATGTTAAATTTATATATGAAGTTATATGAACAAAACTGTGTATACAACTCACAGGAATCAACTACAATCCACATTACATACGTTAACAATGTAATCTTATGTTGAGAATTATGAATCGTGTTTTACTTTGAAAGGATTGTCAACTAGACATGTGAATGGATGAATTCTCGAATAGACTGACACAACAGATAATATAGACCACTGGAATTGAAGTAGTATTACCAAGTGAAATTTACAACGGCATGGAATATTTTCATATATAGAACCAAATAAAAGTTTATTGACTATTGAGAATTCAGATGTGTGAATATAGGATGTTGTGCATTGAAGTAATCAAACTATGTTATTAGCATTCATGGGGGTAATCTGCTGATTCTCCCTCACATTAGGATTGTCTACAAAAATTAAATAAGAGTAAATCTCACTCAAATGATTTAAATCTGTTTTTTTATTTAGAGGATTTTCTGCCTGTGAAATGTGAACCATCTCTAAAAAGAGTATCTTGGTAGTGTTTCTTTCGTTGGATAAAATTTTTACTGAGTTATAATCCATACAATGTCCTTCCTTATAGACATGCTCACTTAGTGCACATCTCTCCGGGTGCAGTCTACTGTCACTTTTGTGTGCGGTGATGCGGTCCTTCAACTGTCTGGACGTTTGTCCTATGTACTGTTTATCACAGTGTTGACACGGTATACAGTAAACTACATCCGAACAGCTGGTGCATGGGGTCTTGTCTTTCAATTTTGAAAAAAAATTCTACTAAGAGGTAAAACATTTGTATTAGCTATTTTAATGTTTTCTGAAAAAGACTTGGAGGTTCTGGACAGTCTAGATGTGATATCTTTGATAAAAGGTAGAGAGGTATAAAAATATGTTTGAGAGGGTTCTGCAATTTGCATATTGACTGGTGGAATTGGTGGTGCATTAATGAGATGAGCATTGGTTATGTCTTCTATGGATGAAGTATTATATAAAATATTTTTAAGGAAGGAAGCAGGATATGCATTCTGTATGAATAGGTTGTGAATAATGTTGACATTCTTATTGTGGAAGGAACTATCAGATATCCGGATTACTCTTGTTTTCAACTGTTGGATTAGATTAGACTTTATGCTCTGTTTGTGATACGACCAATAATTGATATAACGGCCAGAGCTCATTGGTTTTCTATACCAATCGATGAGTATGGTATTGTCTGGTGATCTGATGAATAACGTATCTAGAAAAGGCACGCTATTATATTCATTCTCTCTTTCTATTGTAAATTGTATGTGTGGGTCGTAGCTACTGAAGATGAACAATGTTTCATCTACAGAATCCCTAGGTATTGCTATAATAATATCGAATATTATTGACAAATCTCAGCACAGGCTGATTTGTATGTTCAAACAATTTCAAACAATAATTTCTTGATGAGATTATACTCATCTGTAACAACTGTGCGTTGAAGAGTGTATTGAGAAATTCCAAATTCCAAGAAATTGAATGTTTAATACAAACAATTTCTTGCACCAACAATATTGTTTTTCAAGTCGTATTGCTGAGAACAATCATCCCATGGACAAGAGGCTGATGCTTGTCCAACCTGATCGGTCGCCCAGCAGCCATTGGTACCCCCTGATTGCGAGCCACACGACTACGCTTAGTCTAGCTACGAGCTACACAATTCCGCTCAATCAGAGGTACATTGTCGTCGATGAAACCGACAGGTTCAGCAACCCTTAACAATTTTCTTTGGAATTGTATGAACGTAAAGGAAACTCAAAATTGTTATACAGCAGAAACTCTTGTACATATTTGTTATACAGCAGAAACTTTTTTACATATTTGTTAATAGACTAACATGAATTTCATATTTGTTTTATTGTTGCAGTGATTTACAGAAGGAAACATTATTCGATTTGCAATTATTAATGGCTAGGAAGTTTGAATTTTCATCCTAATCAAACAACAAATTTACAATTTCTTGAAACCTTTGCTTGAAACAAAAATAAATTTGAAACTAGCAAGGCGGTCCGAAGAACTCCCCACCGCTCTTCACTGAATAGCCTGGGCATTCTATTACATAATTAACTTGTTACAACTGTAAATATAATCAATCATAAATAGCTCAATTTTATATTTGCTCATGAGTTCACATTTGTGTACCTTTTTTCAGCTTTCTCTTTCAACCGGTGTTATTTATATTCATGCCTTCAACCATTTTTCAATTAAATTTTCTCATTGTTCTGTTGGGATTCGTTGAAAGAATTATCATTTCGGTGTGCCATATGTGCACCATTAGTCGTCGCAGTTCTTTATTTTGTTTTTGTTCTGTTCTTTGTTCAACGGTTTCCTTTCAGTAAAATAGATCTCAGAGTATTTTTGTGGCGTGTCTGAAAAAAATCAAACGAATAGGTGATAGATAAGAATATTCGTAAATATATTTTAACTAAAAAAACAAATAAATAGTGAAAGATAATTCGAAAAAATATTTTAACAGTGTAACATGTATTTGGCAAAAACATATATAGGTGAAACATCAAGACCGCCGAAAATAGGAAAGACTGGGCAAAAACAACATGTTTTGCATGTTATTTTGCTACTTCTGAGGGGGGTGCCTATATGTTGATCATTGATTCTCCTAAATTTTCAATATTATTTATTTATCATGAGTACAATTCCCCCATTCACTAGTTCACTGTTCTCTTATTTCGACTGTATTCATATGAGAAAAGTGTCAATCTTTGTGTAATATTATTTCTATCGAATATTTTTTTATTAATATTTCATGTGAAATTTGCCCAGTTTGATATTCATGTTCATAACTCCAACTATTAATTATGAATTCATTCATCTGCAAAATAGACACATTCTCGATACAGTTTTCATGCCATGCTATGATTTTGTTTCTATGTTCAACAATAATTTAGTAAGTAATTCATATATGCACTATTTATTTCTAGGACGGAGAAAGTTTACCACGTGGGGCAATAAATTTTGAAGAAATGATAAATACGATCACTGATATCCCTGATATAGATCCAGGAAACACAAACGACCTTGCATTCATGCCATACTCCAGTGGAACGACTGGTCTACCTAAAGGGGTAGAACTAACCCATAGTAACCTCATTTCTGTAAACGCGCAAGCTCTGCATCCAGATTATCAGTTGTTTGAACCACCGACGAGTAAGTGTGCTATATAATTGTTCTCTCTCAAAATCAATTCAGTTCCCGAACAATATAATTTGTTTTTCAACAGTATATCCATGCATTTTTTATTGCATCATAACCTCAGTTCAATAAAGTGAAGAGTTTTTTTCACTTCCATGATGGATTCATGCCTATTGATGTTGCATAATTGAGGAGATATAATTCATCAAATATTTCAGGAAACTCAAAAACGGAAGTTTGAACCGTGTCGTGCGGTCATTGTATTGGATCGTTATTGTTAATGGAGTTGAATAAAATTGTTCTACATCTTGTTAGAAGATATGCATTTGAAAACACCCGACATGTTGAAATTGAATTACAGGTTTTTGTGCTTTATTCCTACATTTTGTTGACCTGAACATATTCTTGTGGAAATCAACTCAACCAATTTGTTGATTAGTTTATTTCTGATTCTTGTTGGACTTGGCTATGATGATGTCCCAAGCGATCGAAGCAGTTAATTTCGAATAATTAGGTAACTCCCACCATGTGCCAAAACGGGTATCTCAGGGCGCTTTTGATCTTTGGGTTCTTGTAATATGAATTTCAATAATACCAAATATTTTCGGGCAAAGGTATTTCATTTCGACGGGCCTATAATAATGATTGACATTAATAAAGATTCAGCCAATAAACGAAGTACAAATGGGGGACAAGACGTATCCCAACGTAAAATCACCCATAATAATGACCAGGTGAATGAATAACATATTCAAGAATATTTCACATAATTGCGTAAAACGAAAATATTCATATTATAATCAACGTCGCAGCTTATCACTTCAGTTGAAAGAGAAAATTCCCTTTTGAAATATCAGATCGAAAGATACCAAAAAAAACGAAGCATTCATCTCTGCGTTGAGACGCCTTACCGTACTCACGAAAACGAGGCTGAAGGTGTCAAGAGTTGCCCTGATCAGTACAACAATAAATACGCTGGGAGAAATTTGGAATTGACCTCATGGTTGATAAGGGGGTGGGGGTATTTTGCCACAATTTGCCTCCAAAGCTTCTGCGAAAGTAAGGTTACGGAGCTGAAGCTGGCACATACGATTTTAAATGAGAGGCATGGAATATCGAGATACTGCAGAACGATTTTCTATTTTATTCTATAATGGTATATATAAAAGTTCAACTCCCAATTGGAGGTCATTGGGAGTATAGCCGGTGGATTCATAGACGACGCCATCTGAAAACTCCCCAAACCGGGCCACTTTGAGTGCTGTTCATTACAATATGTCCAAAAAAGACGTCCCAGCTCACTCATTATCCCCTCACACGGGTTTGCGCAAGGATGTCGCACCGAACAATAAACTAATTGAATACCTGCGCCGCTCATGGTGGATCTCCAGATACGGGAAGTATACTAAAGGTCATAAATTCTAGATTCGAGTCATAAAAAATGGTAAAACCAATTTGAATTCCCAAAAACAAATCTATGGAAGATGCAATTTCAGCATTGAAGTCAGAAATGTATGAAGCCCTCGATATCACCAATCATGCATTGTGCATTTTTCTAGACCTTACAGAGGAGCTTTTCGCAATTTATATCTCAGACCGCCAACAAATTGTGAAAATCAACAATGATATTAGTAATATAAATGGAGTTGAATGTGGTGTTCCACGAGGTACCTTTTTGAGACCGTTGTTGTTCGTTATTTATATTAACAGCTAACTCAACATCAATTCCAGCGAGAAAATCTTCAACTTTGCTGACGACACTGCAGTTTTTTATACCGCCGACACATAGAATGACCTGAAACAGAAAGCTGAGAAAGATTTCACCAAATTTATAGAATGGTTCAATCATAAATTGTTGACTATCCATTTCAAAAAACTATAGCACTTCAACTTTTAAGCTACGTGAATGGATTACCAGAATTCGATACTCTGGATATTCCTTAGGGGAATAAAATCATTGAAATAAAACTCACAGATAAAATGAAATATCTAGGTATCACAATAGACCGTGACCTAAGTTGGAACAGTCATATTGAGATAGATATGTACTTTATTATTCTATTCGGGTCTTATTACACAAACATGAGACAAGTCAGTGAAAGGTAGATGAATACTAAAAACTAACAATTACAGGTAAAATCCATACATTCACAAAAAGAAATACATTAACGAGTGAAAATGCGTCATTATGCAATATTCAGGATATAAGATAGATACAAATAGGTTACATGAACAATGAGAGCTAATGAAGAGCCATGAAGCTGAATGGTAGAGGGAATATGTACATAGGTTTATATAAATAGTTTAGTTTGCGTAAATATGTGAATTTTATGTAATCATACCTGCATGATTACATAGAGCATGTAATCGAAAATCAGTCATTGTTTGTGATGTATATATTCATCAAGCGAGTGGGGTGCTAGGCGTAGTATAACATTTTTGATGCTAGATTTCAAAAGTTTGTAGTTTGAGATCGACTTTATACTCTACGGGGGTAGGTTGAATGAATGTGTATTAATAGTTTGTGGGGGTGGAAGAATGTAACTGTCAGAATACCATTTCCAACGAACGTATTCCTGCATGACTCTCTATAGCTCGGGTCGAACAGTATGAACCTTTTTTGTACGATGAAAACTCTGGATATTTCCGTGGCTCTGCCACAAACTATCATGATGCAGGTAATTGTGGAGTGAACAAGAGCGTGGTAGATGTTTATCAGATAGTGTCTGTGGAGATTTGATTTCGAAGTGTTGAACGCAAAATATAGTCTGTTTAGCTTCTTGCAGATGGCGTCAACGTGGCTGTTGAAGGGGAGTTTATTGTCAATTTCTAGGACTTGATATCACGTAATCTGTGATGTAGATATTCTTGTGTCGCAGATATTGAATGTCAGAGTATTTATTGGTGTAGGGGGCTGATGAATTCAATCAATTTTGTTTTTTCATAAGTTGAGTTCAGCGGCAGTATTAGTTGTAATGACAATCGCCATAGATGGATGTATGCTCTTGGCTGATATGGTCTGGAAGAACATTAACGTAGAGTGGGAGAAGTAGGAGCCCTAGAATTTATCCCTGTGGTGTTCCTTCTAATTCTAATTTCGTAATCCACATCACACATTACGTCTCAAACGTGTATTATTTTTCGTCCCTCAAATTCCAAATATCGTTCAAAGATGCTGTTTATTATTGAATTTTTATCTAGATAAACTAGACTTTGATGTCTTCACCTCCACCACACGTCATATGAAATCAATCATAACAGAAAGTCATTTATGAAAACTATACTTTTTCTGTCGCACAATTGTTCATTACCATGAAATGAAGTTTATCCATATTGCTAAGAGTTGCTTCTCGATCCGTGTTATGTCATTGTTTCTCATATTCAAGTTAAATTGAGATTAGTTTCAGTTCTTATATATATTTTCATTAATTTCTCCTAGTATTAGTTATAATCAGTAGTGAGAAATCATGTAATTAGGATCTTAGAATCCTGTTTGTATTTCTTCAATAAATAAATAAATCTCGTAACATTGGTTACTTCTAATTTAGATGATATAGAGTTATGAATAATGATCAATGTGCCACCACACTAGAATTCACATCTGCTAAAGTTTGATACCATAGTGTAGTTTGGAATGAAAATAGGTTCCCCCTTTTTTAACCAGTGCTCAGTAAGTAATATAATATGGGAAAAATGTTATGTTTCAAAAAGTATATACAAATCATCCATCTCATTTCTAATAGACTGCACATTGAGCGTAAAAACTGAGATTATGTGTTCATTTTTGGAGAACTGCATGGTCTAAAAAATCATTGACATTCGAGTTATTATTGTTGGAATAGTTCAGGTCAATAAATGTTATATTTGAGACCCTTCATTGATCACCACCATTGTTTAATGTTTATATAGGAACTGTTTTCGAAACGATATTTGAATTCTTTGAAACTTGGTCGACACATTTTTTGAATTTTTCAATAAGATCAAATTTACTACCTTTGTTTTTTTCATCAGACAAAAAACAAAGTTTATGGAGCAATTCCTATTATACCGTTTGAATATATTCACTCGCTTGAAAACAATTGTATTGATGTTTCTGTCATGAAGAGTATTATGTTCTGAAATAATTATAAGGTTAGTGAACTTACTTATACCCAAGATATTCGAGAGAAACACCCCCAAAGTTTTACTATTACTAATATTATTAGTGTTGAACATAACAATTTCATCATCTTGACCAAACTCCATGGTCTCACAAAATATATTTCATTCTAGTACAGAGAGTTAAGCATTATTTATGATTTTATCATCAATAATATATTTATATTTGGAGTTACCCAGAATTTTTGTAATTACCATAGGCCCGTAGCATACTGGTCTCCATAGATAAACATTCTACTGAGCGGGAAAGAAGATCCTGTTGATATGGGCACATTTTCTGAATTGACTGCCTATACTCCATTCGTTGTTTCCTTTGTCAGAATTTCACCATGCATGATTCCATCAGCTCCAAATTCCTCCGAGCGACTTGGGTGAGCGTGCACGGGGATATCACCATCAGATGCCACTGTCTCAATTGACGAATATTGTTTTACTTCCGGTGATTTTGCTGCACTCAAGACTACATCATTGAAAGGATATTCATCAGTGATGGTCGCCTGAGATCTATGTCTCGCGGCGTGGTTTGTTTGTTGTGTTTCTTTACAGCATAAAGTTAGTTGTGGTTCATCAATTTGCGTATTGAGCAACTGGATGTCTTTCTCATTCCATCGATTGATTTTTCTGGTCGTTCAATGAAATGTCATTTCTGACTCTGGCCTAGTGGCTTCTTCCATTATGATTTTATTCTCCATTTTTAGCTTCTTTATATATTTGTCTTTCAGTTCACCATCACCAGAAAGATCATTGATCATTTTTTCTAATATCCTAATATCCATTTGAAAGGAGTCTGATCCTTCATTTTTATTTACATAACAGATTATTCCATTGTCGTGTGAGAATTTCACTTTGTTTTTGAATTTTGAGTGTAAACAACTCTTATGGTAGATACCATAACACTTAATTCAAACATGGGACGATATTTGTTTCGTTTTACAGCACATAAATTATATCCATATTCTGATTCACGTGAGTTGGGTGAAATGAATTAACAGCATCACGATGTCCGACTCTCAAAAGGAATCATTGCTGGGGATTCCAGTTTTTGTCACTATGTTGGCGTTTCACAGCTGAGACTCGTTTATATGTTTTTACCATTTTCATAGGGGCGTTTGAAATATAATTTAGTGGCTATTCAGTTAATATATAACTTCAAGGGTAATTTATCCTCAGATTTCAAGTTGCGAGTTTGTAATTTTGGAAGTACACACCCACTTGTTCGCAGAGAAAAATATCGGGGTTAATCACTTCCACTTTCCTTTATTTTCAATAGTTTTTACAATTCAAATGAGCTATACGGACGGCCACTCTCTCCGATGCCTATATCGTTGCGATCCAAAGGATTTTTCAATTCTGTTTCTGGTCCACAATACTGATAGCCTCCTGGTAGATGTAATTCGAATGATAGTTCATTTACCAATGTGATAATTAATCCTCGACCTCGCTTGTGCACTTCACTTTTCTTAAGTCTGCAAGACATTTGAATGGGACATGGCTCATATAATTTTCTTCAATAAGTGTCGAACCACCAAACGATGCGTATTGTGAAGCAGAAAGAACAGTTCATATTAGATAATTTGGATGCAAAATCAGGGAGCGGCTCGTATGGTCCACTACTTCCATCTTCTGTTCGCGCTCTCATAATTGGTCCATCGAATTGCGGAAAAGCGAATGCAATGATCTCTCTTCTGAAACACCCACAAGGATTGCGTTTTGCAAATGTTTATCTGTATTCAAAATTGCTGAATCAAACGGAATATTAATATTTGCACAATGTATTGACACCAATAAAAGGATTGGGTTTTTATACGTTCAGTAATAATGCAGGAATAGTGGAAACCTCCGATGCCAAATCGGATTCAATTATCAATTTAGACGATGTGATATGTGAAACACAAGATATTATCGGATCATCTTTTTGTATGGGGCGTCATAAAGGTGTGTACTGTTTTCATCTTGCACAGACCTATTCACGAGTTCCCAAACAATTGGTGCGTGATAATATGAACTTCATTATTATGTTCAAGCGGGATGGAACGAATCTGCATTACATATTTTTTGATCATGAGGCACCAGATGTCACATTCGAAGAATTTCAAATAATGTGTTCGAAATGTTGGAGAGATCATTATGGATTTCTGGTCATCGATGAAGATAGAAAGATACATGATGGACGTTATCGCAAAGGATTAGAAAGTTCCATATATCTTTAATATCCAAATACAAAGACTCAATTCATCATAGAACATCGTCGAGGTCACTTCAACAGAGCAAGTATTCCTTATCATGATGAAAGTACTAAGAGATGATTGCAAATGTCAAAATGGATGAAAAACGTCAACTGAGTCATGCGACCGAAGCTTTGCGGAAGGAATTCAATTCAATGAGAAGTGGGCATGTGGAGATAATGAAACATTAGAAAAACTTCATGACCCGATAACTTAACCATTGATTGTTTTATCTTCTGCCACTATTGCGAAACCGTCTATCTTCTTCGACCCGAACGATAATTCGAACTGTGCCAATGAGTACCCCAATAGGAAAAAAACGCAAATATATTGAAGGTGATGCATTCTCTGGGAGTGATAATGATAGCATCGAAGATGAAGAAAATGGTGAAAGAGTTGCTAGCATTGATTTGTTGAAAATATGAACAGTATGTTCATGAAATCAGATGTGGAATCATCTGCGACTGAGAATGTTTCCCTTTTCAAGTTGCTAGCATATTAGAAACACCCACATCATCGCTTATGAGTTCTACAGATTTAAGATTTTCCAATATTGATGGACATAACATTGATATAGAATTGAAAAAACATATAATGAAGACAAGAAGTAGTGACAATGCGTATGACACAAAATATTGCATACTTGAAGATTGCACCACAAAAATACTGAAAATGGATAGTTTAGATGTGCGATTTATCAATGGAAATATTTCGTCCTGGAATACATCAGTTTCATGGTAGTTCAGATTTATACAACTTGATATTTCTAAAGAAGCCCCCCGCAGTTGGTAATGTGGAAATAGGACGCACTTATATTGAGCTATTGAAATTGACAAATGCACTTTATAAACAAAATGAAAAGAAATATGGAATAAAACATAAAAAATCTAAGAAATTCCTTGAAGTTATCAGGCCATTATTGAATTCAATGAATTATTCTATTGGAAATGCAAAAGGCAAAGAAGTCAATCAGATGGAACTACAGAAGGTATATAAAAACAAAATCAAAGAATTATGTATATTGAATGAGCCCAAATAATTAGTGGATCATTTGCGATTATTAATAGCTTCGAAATCGAGTAGGGCCATAATAATATCAAATCGATCATAAAAGAGCTTCGTGAATAAGGTATAATATATTTGTGTTATCATAGATATGTATCACTTCATTATTGACATAGCATTTGATGAAACCATTATGTCAAATTAGATAGAAAAACAAAATATATCCAATGACTTGTGATCTTGAACGCCGAGTTGTCGATGAGTTACACAAACCAGCTCGACGTAAATTCCAGAGGAGATCAACTGTTCTCGAAGGTGTTGGTGATTTGTGGCAAATTGACCTTGCTGAATTACAACCTGATGCTAAAATAATTAGAGGTTATCGATACATACTGGTTGTTATCGATTGTTATTCGAAATATCTATGGACAAAGCCAGTGAAAAAAAAAACTGGAATAGCTTTAATTAATGCAATAGAAAAAAAAAGCAATAAATTCAAAACAATAGAGGAATATAGAGAAAGAGACATTTGAACAATTGAATCTTGGCTCTACAAAGAGTTTTCAGTAAATGGGCATAACAAATGTTTGCAAATTTTCTCAATCATCACCAATAAATACAACAATAGGTATGGAACCAATCGATGTGAAATCGACTGATTGTTGAAATTCACAAAAAATAAAATTGAACTAATCAAACCCAAATATCAGATGAATGATATAGTATGTATCAGCAAGTATGAAAATATATTTGAAAAAGAATTCACGGCCAATTTCACGACGGAATTATTCAAAATCGTCAAAGTATTATGTACTGTAATACCATCCTACATACATTCTTGAGGACATAGTTAGAAACCCCATTCGAGGCTGCTCTAACGAGGCTGAACTACAGAAAACTCGATTTCCTGATATATACCTGGTGGAAAAAATTCTGAAGAGAAAGGGAAAAAATACTTGTGAAGTGGTTAGGTTTCACCAATGAACACAATTCCTGGAATGAAGATGACGCTATAGTTTGAAGTTTAATATTTGTTTATCATTCAATAGGAAAATCGAATAACAAAGAAGATGGCCGCTGATGTAAGTGATACAATGAATCTCGCTCAGAAGAACTAAGAAAAAAGTGTTGAAAGTATGAAATACATGTGTGTTCACTGTAAGAGAAATTGTAAAAATCCAGTGCAATGTTTAAAGTGTACCGAAAACTTCCACCCTTCGTGCCTAAAACAAGCAAAAAAATCGGCAATCTGCGGCCATGAAGCCGCGAACCCGCCGACGCCGGCCATGGGAGATGACGCTCAAAAGAATCACGAAAAGGATGCAGAGATCGCAAAACTACAACAGAAAGAAAAATAACGACTTCTGGAAGAAAAAGTCCACTTATTGTGGGAAACAAGAAATCCTGTGGAGAAACAAAAAGGAAAATGTAAAGAAAAGCACCCCTTCCCTTCACCTCGCTGAAAACCCATTTCCTAAAAGTACCGCGAATGGCGCAATCACCACTTGAGATCACACAATAAAGGACACCACCAATAAATAGAAAGAAATGAAACACTACCACACAAATGCAGGAGAAGATGTTAACATCAAGGATGACATGTCAAACATCAATCGTGATGACGACGATGCTTCCGAAACGGACTCAAAAACAAACAGAAACTCAACTCAAACTCTTAAAAATCGTGAATCAGACTGAAAAGACAAACATTTTAGGAAAATCAGACCCAGGGAAAACAGACCCAAGCCTCTTTTGGGTACTAACGAATCGGTACCAGGCCTCAAGATCGCTGAAAAAACAGCTAAGCTATTTATTTTTTTCCGGATTTGCTCCAGAGGTTGAGGCAAGTGCCATTTTAAATTTCCTCAAAAATCATAATGCAGAGAGTGAATGCAAATGTGGAAGAATGAAAACCATGCACAGCAGCATTTAAACTTGAAGTTCCTGAAAGTGGAAAAATGGCATATCTTGATGCTAGTCTCTGGCCCAAAGGGGTCATTGTGAACCATTTTTCAAATATCCAAAGCCGTACCAGGAGAGAGACCCCCAGGAATCGGGTACACCTCAAGGAGAGCTGCTGGGAGAGTCAATTGGTAAACCAGAAGTAAAACCGAGTCAAGTTATAAATGATCAGAGTAAAACAGCATTGGTGCTCCATCTAAATGTACAATCTATTGGAACAAGCATGAATCAACTCAATGCTCAAAGTTTAATATTTGGACCAAACGAGCTGCATTGCACTATGCATCAGGAGCATTGGAAGACCCAAGATCAATTGCTGGCATACAACATAGCAGACTACGAACTTGTATCTTGTTTTTGTCGAGGAGAAAATGAGCATGGAGGCTCAGCAATTTATGTAAGGAGCGACATCTCGAGCAAACCCAGGACGGACATATCCAGGCTGTCCATAAAGGCTACTTTTGAATGTTTGGCGGTTGAATGTACATATGGCAACAAATCTTTTGTAATTCTTTGTCTGTATAGAACGGAGGATCCAGAGGTATTTATGGATAAACTTGATTATATTCTTCCCAACTGTATTAAAAAAAATCTCCTATTTTCATCGCAGGTGAATTTAATCTAGATATATTGTCAATTGGTAAAAAAAACAAGACCCCACAAAAAAAATTAAATCCCCTGAAAACATTCAATATTATCCTCTCCATTACAGACTATACACGTGTGGATGGCGACTCTTGCTCATGCATTGACAACATCTACACAAATATGACAGCATTTTTATCAAAATTAGTTAATTTACATACATCAGACCATTTTGCTCAGGAACTTTCGTTTGAATGTCAGAAACAAAAAAACGCAAATTTCCTGAAAAAAAGAGTTTCCAATGAAAATAATAAACAGTTAAAAAAAACATATTATGTAGACACTGGCTGGATACACTCTTGTGTCCAGAAAGTGATATAGATGCACAGTGGTAAAAAATCAATTGTGCCGAGAAAACATCCAAGACAGAATTGGTATCATACACCTAAAGTTGAGAAGAGCAAAAAACTACTAGATATAGTATTTGTTCTCTGTCGAAACAATCTTGAATATAGGGATGCATATCGGGAACGAAAAAAACAGTACAACAACATTCTAGCTAGTGCCAGGAAAGAGTTTTATCAGAGCAAAATTTTGGAATCAGAAAATAAATCTAAAGTGGTGAAAGAAATAAATGGAATGGACAGAAAACCAAAGTCATTTATGTTGGAGGGAAAACCTAATGAGACATGCAATGATCGAAATAACTTTTTTGTGGACATGGCCGAACAAGCTGCTAGCAAAATCACAACAAAAAATGATCCAAAACAGAATATTTCCCCAAATTTTGCGGAAATGACTTTCAATCCTGTAACCCCAGAAGGAGTATCTGACATTATAAAAAAATTAGGAAACACAAAAAGTTCTGGTTATGATGGTACATCCAATGATCTTATCAAATACTGCTCATCAGAGCTCTGTCTTCCTCTCAGCCTGATAATAAATATCTCGCTTTATTTTGGAGTTTTCCCAAAAAAGTTGAAACAAGCAATGGTCCTCCCTCTCTACAAGAAACGTGACACTAGGCTCTTTGAGAGCTACCGACCAATCAGCCTCATTCCTCCCTTCTCCAGCGTATTTGAGACAGTAATGTGCAACATACTGATGAACTTTTTCCTCCAAAACAATCTTCTGAGCGCATTTCAACATGGTTTTCTCAGGAAAAAATCAATAAGTTTTTTTGAACCTATCCAAAGCCTTTGACAGCATAGATCACAATATTTTGCTGAGCAAGGTGGAACTGTATGGCATCAGAGGACCTCCCTTACACTGGATCCAGTCCTACTTTAGTAATGGAAAGCAGAGAGTTTGCATTCAGAAAGATGGGGTGATGGCTGTTTCTGATAGAGAGAGAGAGAGACAGAGTAGTTACCAGAGGAATCCCACAAGAGTAGTATAACTATGGCGATTCTGGCGCAACCCCTATTTAGGGGTGGGTTTTGGCGAGTGGGTGAGGGGGTGGTTTTCGGGTGGGGGTAGGGATGATGGTGGCGGTCATGGGCGGTTCGTTGTGGGAGGGGTTTGTGGAAAAATGGCGGTAGAGAGGGGTGGGGGGGTGGTTGTATGTGAGTAGGGGTGGGGGATGAGTGGCCTGTGATTGGTCGGAATGGTGGCAGCCATGTTGTGTATGGGAGTGTGTGATTGAGGGTGGGGGTGGAGAGAGTTGTGATAGGTCGTGGGAGTGGTGATAGCCGCCGGCCGCTATCCAATAGCCGAGCAGCATATTGAAATGGGGGTGTCAACCAATATCCGTCAACGGCATTGGTCGGACGGAAGACTGAATGACACGTGATCAGTGAATGGCGGCGGCCATTTTGGAAAGTGGGAGGAGCCAGCAGTGATGATGCGGCCATGACTCAACCGACAAGTCTTTGCAGGAATATTATCTACGTCAGCACTTTCCTCTAGTTGTTTATTTAAGCGACCGGATATCGGCATCCTTTGTTTACATTAACTGAGATAAGATATCGGCGGCATCCTTTGAAAGAGTTTGTTTACATTAACAAGATAAGAGAGTATGCAGCTGCACGCTCGAACCGTGGGATAAGTCTAACGATTACTATTTGTATTTGTATCTAAGCTGGCTAAGGCACTGTCGGCGACATGGAAGCGGGACGTGTGTGTGGGATATTCAAGGTCAAATGATTTGCATCATCCAGTTCTGAGAATTTTGTCGAGTTGGCAGTTTTCGAATTGCGCAGTAGGAAATTGATGTGGGTGACCGATCCCCACCGTCAGCTTCATTCTTCATCTGTCCTCTGAACTGTAAACATCGTTCTATTCAGTGCTCTCTTTCTTGCTCTCTGAGTTTGTGTGTGTGCATCTACCAAACATCTAAAAAACGTAAGTTTTTATTTTATTGTTTTACTTTTTTTCTCAATTTTTTTTCTTGTATGGCAAAAGGGTACTTTGAGTTTTTTTTTACTTCATATATCGGGGGTGGGGTTTTTTTTCTATTTGTTTACGGGGAGGGATTGTTTTTTCTGCAAAACATTTCAAGGGATTGTTTATTTATTATAGATGAATCTTGCAGAAATAAACGCTGTTGCAAGCAGTAGCTACAGGGCAACCGTAGCTCTATCAACATTGCCGCTAAACAAGCCTATGCTAATCGAGAAATTGAAAGCAGTCAAAACGAAGTACGGGGACACAATAGTAGCCGATTTGGAAACCAAATCAGTCTTCCTACCAAGGAAGGTATTCGAGGTGTTACAACCGAAAATTGACGAGTTCAAACCTCGAGAATATTCAATCATCATAAAACCATCCACTACGGAGATACCAGTCTTTGAATTCATCAAAAACTAGACCATTCATCATCAGCATCAACAAAAACTAAGGCCCCATCCACCACGACGGTGACAACTGGGACGGCTGTATTCGATTTCATTAAAGGTGAGAGAGAGAGAGAAAAAACTATTGTAACGAACCTAGGCCGGACCTGTCGCCTCGCGCGTTGCCGTCGACAGCGATGAGGTCATCCCCGGAGATGTTCGAGAACAGTCCAGTCGCTCTGCCGTGGAGAGCAACGGTCGTTATTGGAAACAATTGGAACATGCCGGTCGCCAACTACCCGAATTCGAAACATCGAGAATGCTGTATCGGAGATAAATAGGCAACCCTCAAGTGGAGTCGGACAGTCTGAACGAGCCCATACGATCGAGCTATACAGTGGCGTAGTAATATAAATTAAGTTGTAGATTAAGTGTGAAATAAATTATTAAAACCAAGTTAAGTTTATTTACGTTACAATTGGTGTCGGAAGTGAGATTTTGAAAATAAACAAGTGATCGTGGAGTGGATAGTCAGAAAAATAAATTGATAGACCTTTTTGTACGCCCAAAATAGACAGTGGCCCGGTTTTCGCGAAGTGGACAATTGTGCGTGGGAATATAAACTGATACACTGTTCGCGTGAAACAGAAAATAGACAGTGGCCCGGTTTTCGCGGAGTGGACAATTGTGCGTGGGAATATAAACTGATACACTCTTCGCGTGAAACAGACAATAGACTGGTGGCCCGTGGAAAAGAATTCGCGAAGTGAATTTTTAACAAACTGATAAACTTTTCGTGTGAAACAGACTGATACCTCGTCAAAGACAAAATGTGTTCAAGAAAAGTGCGCCTTGCGGATTTGAAGGTAGCGGAATTGAAACAGGAATTGGAGGAAAGGGAACTGGAAACAACGGGTAAAAAGCAAGTACTCCAGGAAAGACTTGCAGAAGGACTTATACAAGAAGGTGAGGACCCCGAAACATTTTTATTCGAAGTTCCCGGAGGTGATTTGAGTCCGATAATAGAATCCTTGAAAGAAGAGCTGCAACAAAATTCGAGGACTTTGGAAGAAAATTCAAAAAGCCTGGAAGAAAATGCTAGAAATGGAAAATTGAAGAAAATTCCAGAAATCTGGAAGAAAAGCTTCTAGAAAATTCAAGAAGCTTGGAAGAAAATGCTAGAGATCTGGCAGAGAAGCTTGAAGAAAATTCTAGAAATCTGGAAGAGAAGCTTCAAGAAAATTCTAGAAATCTAGAAGAGAAGCTTCTAGAAAATTCAAGAAGCCTGGAAGAAAATGCAAGAAGCCTGGAAGAGAAGTTCCTGGAAAACACAGAAGGCCTAAAACCAGAATTGTGTGGTGTGGCTAACTTTTCTAGAAGAAAGAATGGGAACCGTTGAGACAGAGATAGATAAAATTAGGAGCAAATGAACACGGAGGTAGATAAAATCAAAGATGGGGTCGAGGCAGAAATGGACAAAATAAAGGAAACGATCAGTAAGCTGGAAAAACGAATTAATACTGCGCTCTCCACAGAGATGGTTAACGAAAATGCAATG